>JBBBDQ010000139.1:4670000-4792500 GCA_037127315.1 Ascarosepion bandense | reverse complement strand
CCTCATCAGAAGAATCGTTGGCAACTAGTAAAATGTTAGCACGAATGAAGGGACATAGACTTACACGGTCGGTAAAACATCTACATGTCCTAGGAGATGGCGCGAACAGTGTTTTTTTCAGATTTCCACTCTAAATCAATTTTTTATCAGACGAAATTTTCCCGACTCTCAATACTCTGCTTAGCTTATTGAATGCGTCTTTGGCCACGCCATGACACCTTCGGATCAAAGTATCGCACTTTCTGTCTTCCGTCAGAAAACTTCCCAGTTATTAAACACCTGCTTGATTTTAGTATCCTTAACTTGTAGTTGGCATTTTGATAATTAATCATTCAATCAGTTAAGTGCTGTACGCGATACACGCTTTGGGCGATCACGTCTCGAAAGAGACATGACTGACTGGGTAGAAGATTATCCCGCAGTAGGTTGCCATTGCTTTCTGCGGTAGACTGGTTGCCAACCAAGGCTATAGAACCCAATCTGTCCTATTATTTAACCCATAACTGGAGAGAAGAGACGGATTAATACCGTTCCCAAGGGTATTTGTGCGTAAGTGAATGCAAGGAATTCAACTGGAATCCGAACTCGGCTCCCCGATTTCTCGTTCCGAGCCGATATCAACTGCACCACAACGCACATCCCTAACTCTTTCGAGACATGACTGACTGGGCAGAGGATTATCCCGCGGTAGGTTGCCATTAAAAGGATTTCAACTGGAATTTGAACTCGGATCCCTGATTTTTCGTTCCGAGTTGATATCCATTGCACCACAACGCAAATCAGTACAGTGCTGTAAAAATGTATATTGTGTTTTCACAAAAGACAACCTACCATGGCTGATATTTGAAACGGTAAGATTCTTCGGCCGTACTCATGTCTTCTCTAAATCCAATACAACTGCATTAAATGGCAGCAAATAACAGCAACAAACACACATTTTTTTGTTTGTTTGTCTGTTTGTTTTCTTTTTCCGAAGGAAGAATTCTTTGTTGGCACCTACTTTTTCTTGAAGTAGCATGGGAATGTTCTCGTTTTGGCTGGAACAAACCAGCAACTGAAATGTATCTCAGAATTCATTCTCTCTCCATCGTGGCATACCAGTATCAAGACATCTGTGAGTAGACTTAAAAAAGAGAAAATTGACTTTATACCCTCACTAAATGTGTTACTACGAATGAAATAAAAAGTGACCCAGGTTTAATGTTGGTTGCGTTTATCATACTGATAACCGTCACCGTCACCGCACATCCACTCTTCCCAAAATAATAGAATTAAAAAGAATAACAAATTATTCTCTCAGAAAGAAGAAAAATAGATTTTAAAAAATATTTTTTTGCTTTTAAGTCCATTTCTTTATTTTCTTAATTTTCAATTTTAACCTGCCAGGTCACGTCTGCAAAAAACAAATAAAAAATCAGCTTGGAATGAGAGGTTACCATTTTCGCTTTTAATAATAAACAAAGATTTTCTGAAACTTGTTAAAAATTCTGATAAGTGTGACACTATATCTGTGTTTAAAAAAATAAGAAACCCCCCAAAAATAAAAAAGAGAAATAAAATAAAATGAAAAAAAGATATTTGAATGCCTAATTTATCGGCTTCAAGTAAAAACGTGTTAGTTGGACACTTTCCAAACATAGAAATAATATTTTTTTTATTAGAAAATTGAGGGTAAAAAGATTGGAAAAAATAACTAAAATTAATCGTTAAAGATCCATAAAGGCGCCTCAACGTGGTGTCATGGTTAACAAGTTCTTCTCTCTGCTAATGAAGCAGGTGGCCTAGCTTATTAAACCTGTGACTAAATTAAACTTAGTAAGTAGAGAAAAAAGCCTGGCAGATGATAATGCCAGCTCGTCTCGCAAACCTTTATTACTCTGGAGATGTCAATCCTGAAAAGGTACCCAAAATAGGTGCCAGACCAACTTAAGCAGTACTGGGCATAAAGATAAATTACATTCTGCAGCAAGGCCACTTATCGAGAAGTTGTGAGAAGCATGGCACCACCTCTTAATTCCTGTAATTTCCGAGTCCAACCTAACTTGGAGTGGCAGCACCTATTACTGTGCCTGCTATGGGCAAATTATTAACCTGAAAAAATGAGATCAAAACACTATGAAAGCATAAAAATAGACTTTTATCGAAAAAACATCATCAACACATTTTTGAAAAAAAAATTCCCTGTAATATATTTTGAAAAAAAAAATGCAATGCATCAGTAAATTAAAAAATACTGATACATATCCTATTCAGATTAAACTATCCTGAGAGTTTTGTCGTCATTGAGGTTGATATACCGTAAAATAAATTAAAGCAAATAGACCAAAGTTAAACTGTTTCCTACTGGTTGCTCTGCAATTTGCACTTTGTGGTAGATCACAGGAAACAGTAAAAGCTTGTCACAGCATAATCTGTTCTAATTGACTGCAAAATGCGAGTGATTTGCGCTAAACTTTGGGTTTTCGGACAATCGAAGATAAGTTTGACATTCAATTTTGATATTTGAAATTTTGTAAAATGAAACAATGTTTTTGTAAAACTCCAATTCAAGTAAAATAGAATCAATTTTTTTTTTCAGATTTTCATTTATCTAAGTTTTCATTCTAGAAAATGCGCTAAGGACCTAACCTACTACTAATGGTCAACCAGATTAGCTGTGACAACCATTACCGCACACCGAAACGCCAATGAGGGATATTTATTATCACTATTATGACAGTCGATTGGTTGTAAATTGCCATCACACGCAATATAATTTTGTAATTGACCAGTAACCATGTTCGTAGTGTGTGATTAATATTAATGACTGGATTAAGTATATTGACGCTGAAAGAGACTATGTTGAAAAATAGACATTTCTTCAAAAAAATAAATGATTTTTTCGCCATTAGTCTTTGGACTTAATGACGTAATTACGTATGTGTATTTCGTCTACTATCCCCTCCTACCCTTTCTTTTTTGTACTTCTTCACCTTCCGCCTCCTCTTCTCCTTCTCATCTTCCTCCACCTCCTTTTTTCTTCTTCTTTCTCCTCTCCATCCTCTCCACTTCCTCTTTTCTTTTTCCTTCTCTTCATACTTTTCTTCTTATTCTTCCTCTTCCTCTTTTTCTTTTTATTCCGCCTCTTCTTTCTCTCCTCCTCCTTTTCTTCTTTGTCTTCCTCTTCATCCTTTTTTCTTATTCTTCCCCTTCATCTTTTTCTTCTTCCTCCTCTTCATCTTTTTCTTCCTCTTCTTCGTCTCCCCTTCTTACTCCTCCTCCTCTTTTTGAAACAATATTACTGTAGTGAAATCATTTATAATTTGTTCCTATAATAAAAAATTATAAAAAACAAGTATATAATAGCCGTGTAGTCATAATTTCTGATAATTTATAATATCATTTATGATCACTGTTAATTGGTCTGTCCAGTAAAATCACTTACGATGCTTATTGGTAATTTATTTGTATTATATATACTATATGCATATTCTTTGAGTAAAGTTTGTAATGAATTTCTGTCCATTAAAAATCTATTAATTGCTGATATTCACAGCGCAGCTTATAGACTCAAGGCAGAATCTTGTTAAAAAATGGCTAATTTCGATAATTTAGTCAATTGGTTACGTGCCATATGTGATACATGCTTGAGCGCTCATGACTGCCTGTGCAGAGCATTTTCTTGCAGTAGGTTACCATTAGTTTCTGGGGTAGACTAGTTGCCAAGCAAAGTAGAAGAACCCAAGCTGTCTTGGTATTTGACCCGTAGCTAGAGGAAGAAACGACGGATTAATACCTTTCCAAAGGCTACTTGCGCGTAATGGAATACAACGAATTCAACTGGAATTCGAACACGGCTCTCCAAATTCTCGTTCTGAGCCGATATCCACTGCATCACAACACTTTGAAAACACTAATGTTCTTGATATTCGATTATTCATAAACATGGTATTACTATCATGTTTTAGAGTGAATAATAGAATGAAAGATTTCAGTCTTTTTATGTTATTTTTAATACTAGATGGCGAACGTGCCTCAGTACAACCGCAAAAAAGGCCTTGGATTGCCTTTATCAACCCCAGTTCCTTTTTTTGGCAGCAGGACAGTTTGGCATATCTAGATACGGGCCTCTCTGCAACTGGTTAAAATCCGGGTCTTTGTAAGATGTCTCCTGCCCATAAAAGCAGGCTGGGGAGAGATATTAATCATCAGTCAGCAAGACACGGTGTCCTGTAAAGTCAGTTCTGTGGACATTTTTGTTCCTCAAGCTGCTGTGGTTTTCGTGGCAGTTTTATTCTTTTTACCTTTCATATATTTCCCTTTTCTGACTATTACACCCGTAGTTGTTGGAAGAACAATCGATTAGGTGTTCTCCGCCCACTCTCAACACACTCTTTGCTTACATTACAACATTCTAGTAAAGATAGTTGTTAATGGTGACAAAAAGAAATAATGGAGAAATTTTAAAACCTACTTAACAATTGGTGACACGCCAACCAATGTTTATAAAATATTCAAGATAATGCAATTAAATTATTTAACAAATATTTCTTTCCATTTTTGTTATTCGTATTCGAATTCCAGTTGAATCCATTTTATTCACTTACCCGCAAATACCTTTGGGAAAGGTATTAATCCGTCTCTTCCTTCCAGTTATGGGTTAAATAGCTGGACAGACTGGGTTCTATAGCCTTTGTCGGCAACTAGTCTACTGCAGAAAGCAATGGCAACCTACTGCGGGATAATCTTCTGCCCAGTCAGTCATGTTTCTTTCGAGACATGATCGCCAAGCGTGTATCACGTTTGGCACTTAACTGACTGAATGCAAAAACAGCTACTTGATTTGTAATTTTGATTAAAAGGAAAACTAAAAGAATTTAAGATCAGCAAGAGTTCAAATTTTTAAGGCACATAATGAGGAAAGTGGGCTTGAGAAATTTGACACTAACAAAATATATTGAATGCAAGAGGAACAGAGGAAAGCAGTGCGTAATCTATCAAACGACCTTTTGTAAATGGTTGGTAGAACAAGGATTAGGAAACAGCAAAAAAAAAAAACAAATTTTACTAAGGATTGCAAATCAGAAAAAAAATGTGGAGAGCTATGATCAGAAAGAATCAAAATTTGTAGAGCATATAATGAAGAAAAGGCATATTTTATAAGAAATTTTACTAAGGGATATAAATTAAAGCATAGAAGTTGTGAAGAGAAATGATCGCCCACGTACTGAAGTGACTTGCCACATAAAATAATTCGTAGCCTGATTATAACGAACTTTGTTTTATTCCGTTTCTATTTCGATTAAGTGTTTCAAATATTTGCAAAAATGATATTTTCTTCAAATATGATATTTCTATAGACAATACTGCGTTGTTGGAGTTGCAAGGGAGCAGAGCTGCAGAGCACGTCATGATTTTAGGAGAAGGTAAGAAAGCGATCAATTAAAGGTGCCAGTCCCGCAGAGTTTATTGGGAAATGCGTGGGGAAGTCTATTAGTTGAGTAAGACAATGAGAATTTCAAACTAGACGCCTGCAAAGTCAGTGGCGTTAGAGTGTTGGAGTTACTTGACATGATGGGCAACAATTTATGGCGAACATTGATAGTTGTAGACGAGTCTACAGAGAAGGCTTTATTTATACTATCAGTCATTCTATTTAGCAAGCAGCAGTCAAGAGATGAAGGTGGGCAATAAAGGAAAAAGAGATAATTTACTGAATTTAATAGTAAAAGTTGGAAGTACGTGTGTATATACTTACCTATATACAAGAATGGGATGTTGCTATTTTCTTTATGTGGACACTATTGGTGTAGAATGGAGTGACTATACTAACAGTTCACAAGCAGTGTATCTACTTCATGCAGCGTGTACGTCTTTTACTTGTTGATATACTATTGTTCCCAACCTCCGTTTTTGTGATTACGCACGCAGTAATCTTTTAGGGTTACAACATGTAAGAAGAATCTGGAGTTTCAAGAAACAGTTTCTTTCAAGTGGAAGATGCTCGCGAACATAGACACCAAGGGCAGGCAGTGGGGACATTAGTGATCTTTAGAAAGAGAGGAAGGTAGTTAAGAATAGAAGATTGAGTGGAAGAGATTAAAGGGTTCAGATTAATTTCACGGAATGTTTGGATGTCTGGAGAACGTTCCAAGAGAAAGGACTCTACATTGCAGAAAGAGAAATTTTTATTAAGGACTAGAAATCAGAGGAGATTGTGGAGAGCTATGATTAGGAGAAATTGAAATTTATAGGTCATATAATGAGGAAAGAGAGTTTGGAAATGTTGACACTCACCAGACATATTTGATAAAAAATAAAAGTAGCACATAACTTACCTGACGAGCACGTTGAAGGCTTTACAAAACGTGGACTCGGGGATATAGCAAAAAGACAAACTTTAATAAGAGCTTTAAATGACATTGAAATTGTGGAGAACTATTATCAGGAAGAGTCGAAATTTCTAGGTGGGACATAATGAGGAAAGAGAAACAAAGGAAATTGTGATGAACGCCACGAATATTGGATACAAAATGGTTGGGCTTAAGTGTTTTTTTTTTTTTTTGCCAGCTGGTTTAGTATTATTTCGTTTATTTTTCTCAGTCATGATATTTCAAAGTTTGAAAAAGCCTAGATTAATAGTAGCTGGAGGTTGTTCAAATCAAGATAATTTGGCTGGAAACTGACACAGACTGCACTATAGTACGGCGTCAGGATGTGTTCACAGGGAAAATTCTCCATGCAGAACTTGTCACTGTAAGAACGATATTATGCGACTGTTGATCAGAGCAGCTCCTTTAAGCCCTACCAAAGAGTTTGGTCTTACAGTCAGTCGGGGGGCAGCAATCAAGGAACTTCCAACCCGGTACTACTACTTCTTCTATGTGCTCTATCCTTTCAGGACGTAGGCGATCATGGCTTTCTACGTCTTTCTATCTCTGGTGGCTCTTAATATGTTATTTCCTGTTACTCCACGCAACCCCCATTCCGTCATCCACCTGATCAGGCCCGTCAAATATGTTATCCTCTGCCTTCCTCTGTCTCTTTTTCCTTCTACCCGGTCTGTCAGTATCAGATTCTCAAGCCCTCCTTCCGCATTGCATGTCCCAGGAACTTCAGTTGTCTCTTCCTGGTGCTCACTATTAGTTTTCTTTTCAATGCCATTCTTTCCAAAACCTCATCATTGCTCACATGTTCGGTCCATAATATCCGCAGCATCCTTCTGTAGAACCACATTTCCGCTGCTTCAATTTTTTTCGGTGATATTGTCCTGTATTCCCGTATTGAAGAACTGACATTACATACCAATCTAGCACTCTCTTTTTTGTTTCTAGGGAAATTTTCCTGTGTCTTACTACTTTACTCAGCTTCTGGAACGCGTCTTTCGCTATACCAATTCGCTTTCGGATCACTGCGTCGCACTTTCCATCTCCTGTCAGAACACTTCCTAGATATTTAAATTTTTGTACTTGCTTGATTCTAATATTCCCTACCTGTATTTGGCGTTTTGGGTTGTTCTTTTTGCTGATGACAGTGCATTCAGTTTTCTTGCTGTTTATTTGTAGTCCTTTTTTTGTCACTCTCCTCAGATATATTCTGTAGGAGGTCCTGTAGTTTTCTTTCCGTGTCTGCAATCAGCACTGTATCATCTGCATACCTTAAGACAGTCAGTTAAGTGCCATACGTGATACAGGCTTGGGCGATCATGTCTCGAAAGAGACATGACTGACTGAGCAGAACATTATCCCGTAGTAGGTTGCCATTGTTTTTTGCGGTAGACTGGTTGCCGACCAAGGCTATAGAACCCAATCTGTCCTATTATTTAACCCATAACTGGAGGGAAGAGACGGATTAATACCTTTCCCAAGGGTATTTGTGCGTAAGTGAATGCAAGGAATTCAACTGGAATTCGAACTCGGCTCCTCGATTTCTCGTTCCGAGCCGATACCCACTGCGCCACAACGCACATCCGCTGCATAACTTATGTGGTTCAAATTGTGGCATCCGATAACAAAACCTGTGTAGCATCTATAGTCTTCAAAATATTCTCGCTGTACAAAAATGTCGAGGTTGCTGAGCATCTCCATCAATTCTTTGTGGCGTATTTTGTTGAATGCCTTTGCATAATCAATAAAACATAGGTACAAGTCCTTCATTTGTATT
This sequence comes from Ascarosepion bandense, assembly GCA_037127315.1. Lineage (NCBI taxonomy): Eukaryota > Metazoa > Mollusca > Cephalopoda > Sepiida > Sepiidae > Ascarosepion > Ascarosepion bandense. Next base: position 4,784,358 of record JBBBDQ010000139.1, on the reverse strand, counting down.
GCCCTTTCGGAGAGCATCCTAATCATAAACATAGCGTCCCTTGTTCCAGTGTCTTTGAGGAACCCATGCTGTTCCTGTCCTATCTCTGGCCTGATTCTGCTTATTGATTTATTCGTCAGGATTCTGACAATCAGTTTTGTAATGTGACTCATTAAGCTGATAGTTGTGTGTGGTTCGCATTCGTTTGCACCTGGCTTCTTCGGCAGTGCTATAAAAATTGATTTGCATAGGTCGTCTGGCATTATACCACTATTATATATTTCGTTTATTATTACTGTAATTTTCTCTATGCCGAATTTGTCAGGGTTATTAGCACCTCTATTACAATGCCGGCTGCTTTGTTTATGTTCAGGTTGGTCATTGCAGATTCCACTTCGGACTTTAATATTTCCGGTCCGTCCTCATCCTTGTGTATTCTCGGTTGCTCTCTCCTGTCATGGAAAAAGTCCTTTATATATCGCTTGAGTATTTCCTCTTTCTCCAATATTATTGTTCCATCCTTGGATTTTATGCATCCTGTTGAGGAGCAGGTTTTTTGTAATGTCAGTTTCCTTATCTCTTTATGCATCTCTGCTTTATTGGTCCTGCTCAGTCTCTCTACCTCTGCGCATTTGTCGTTGAGCCATTCCTCTTTAGCCTGTCTGCATTTGTTCCTTATCTCCCTGTGTAGTTTTCTGTATTCCCTTCCATGTCTTTGCCTTATTTTTTGTCTCCTTTGCATCATGTGGAGAATCTCTTCAGTCATCCACTCGTTTTTTCTTCTGCGTCTGATTTCCTTTAGGGCAATATTGTTCACTGATGTCACTACCGCTTCCTTTAGTAAGTCCCATTTCGAGTGTCCTCCAATTTGTTTTTCATATTTCTCTCTCACGCAGTTAGTGCATTCTTTCTGCAGTTTGATGTCATACACGAGCGTGTTGTATTTCAGTCTTGGTGCTGTGCTAGGCTTCTTCATTCTCCGGAGTTTAATCCTTAGTTTGCGGATGACTGGAACATGGTCGCTTCCGCAGTCGGCCCCTGGATAGGTTTTACACTGAACCACTGCGTTCCTGAATCTCTTGTTTATAGTTATGTCGTCTATTCGGTTCTTCGTGTCACCTCCTGTGATTTTCTATGTCCATAGACGTCGTGGGTGTTCTTGAAACCAGGTAATAGTTATTACTTGGTCATTTGCTGTGCACCATTGAGCCAATTTTTCTCCTCGTTCGTTGCGAACTCCTAGTTCGAAATTGATGGTTGTGTCTCCTTCCCTCTCTTTGCCTACCTTGTCACCCATTGTGATCCTAATTTCTTGGCTTTTGCACTGAGCCTTGGCATTGTCCATTATGGAGTAGAATGATACTATTTCTTCCTCAGTGCTTTGAGTTGTTGGTGCATAAACTACTATGATAGCTGTATTGGAGGGTTTTTCTCGCAGTTTAACCAAGAGAGCTGTCTCTGAAAGCTGACAGTATCCCAGAACGCATTTCTTCGTTTCTTTGTCTAGTATTAAGCCGAAACCCTTTTCGTTGTTTTTGCCTCCTGCATAAATTATCCTGTGGGCGTCACTGCTGAGGTCTCCATTGTTAGGCCATCTGGTTTCGCATATGCCCAGAATATTGATCTTCGGTCTGTCCATCTCCTGCTTGACATTCTCTAGTTGTCCACAGTTGTTAAGCGTCCTGACATTCTATGTACCAAAAGTAATTTATTCGTAGCCTTCACCCAGTCATATCACAAAAATTCCTGATAGTTACTTTTATGAAAGCTACTGAAGAAAGAGCCGGAAACCTCATCCTAAATAGCAAACAAGGTATAAACTTCAACTCCTGTTCAAAAGATGGGAGAAGACTATAGACTGGGCGATAGGCAGATATATCTACACCCGTTAAAATTAAATAATAATGAAATATATGAAAAGACTAGAAGATCGAATCTCCGTACATAAGCAGAAATATTTGAGAGAATGAGACAGGTCGATTTTGGAAGCGTTGTATGGAACTCAATGTGAAAGATAGGGTTTGGCATGATTAATAATAAAACAAAATATTTTCCAAATCGTTACCAGTTTTTGAGGAAATGAGTTTAAAGATTGTGTTTATAATCTAAATCGTAAAGTTGAAATTTCATTCCGCTGATCATTGAAAGTCTTATAGCACAACGTTATAATATGTATAATTTACTTAAGCTTTACAAATTGTATATGGACAAGATCCATGGCACAAGTAAATTATTACTAAATCATTATGTCATCAAATAAAAACTTCATTTATTGAAAGGAAAAGTTATAATGGCCATTTTATTTACATTATGATTTAATATCTTACATAGTGCAGTAGTTTTAGTGTGATTTTCAATAAACAAAGCATATTTGTCTATATTTCTGACATGAAGTAGTATTTACAGTATTTACATTATTCGGATTATTGTCCTCATCTTTGTTGCCATTTGTCCGACGTTTCGGCCGCTTTCGGAATTTCGAACCGAACATTTTATTACAATATTATTATTGTAATAAAGTGATTGGTTCAAAATTCCTAGCACACGAAGAAGGCCAGAGCGTTCAACGTCCGAAAAATCGTACAAATGGCAGCAAAGATAAAAACATTAATCCGAATAATGTAAATACTCTAAACAAGGCAAATTTAAAACATTTTGTCTCTTAATTTGTGCCCAGCGATATTACGGTGTTATATATACTTTTATCTATTTTGTATGTTTTTTTTTTTGTTTTTTTTTAATTATAGTTTAACGAATGATATAACAAATTTTATTTTTAGAGTAGCCTTTTTTGGGCAATCTGTCCCAATTTTTTTTTACAATTTTTACTTATCAAATTCACTTGACATTTTGCTTGTGGTGATTCATAATTAAAATTCTAGTTTTAATATATTATTCATTGAATGCATCTAAAAACAAAAGATAACTTTGCATTTATTCTTGGAATACTGAAATTTTGATAATTCCAAATACAGAAAATAAAACAATTTAAAATGAAATATACCCACAAGTTTCCGAATAGATTTTTAACTCCAAATATATTACGTATCAATATCAATCTTTCTGTTGACCAGTTTGCAGTTTACAGTTTCAGGCATACGGCATAGAGCCGACGATAATTTAATCTAGGTACCTCTACTGATGCGCTAAAAACATTAGCATATCATGATGAAAAAATGTCATGAATGTTTTGTATTCAAATTATTTTTTTATAATTGTGTCACTCAAAGTAAGGCAGGACAGCCACTGGTGTACAAAGGGTTTCAAAGACAGCAAAAAGAAAGAAAAACAGGGTACAGGTGATGGCAAAGGAAGGGAGGTTGGTAGGATTTAGGAATGTAGAAGATGGCACTTGAAGCTATAAGGGAAACAACCAAGTGGAAGGGAGGTCTACAAAAGGAAAGTGTGAGAAAAGAAACTATTGAAGTAGAAGAGGTGGTTACATTTAATTATTTTGACGGTAAAAGGGCGGGACCTAGATGCCAATCTAGTAGTACGCTTAAATTCATGAAGTCAGGGAACCATGAAAATATTTATAGAAAAGACAGAGGAAGTGACTGAAGACTTGGTGCCAATTCAAGATTAGCTACATTGCAGATCCTCTTTTGGATTTTGTCGAGGACCTCAAAATAAATAGCATTAGCACCCGACCAGATATGACACCAGCATTCAATGAATGGACGAATATGAGATTTATAAAATTTCCAAAATGGATTCTGACAAGAAAAACTTTCTGACCCGTCAGAGTGACCCAATCTTCTTATCGGTAGACGCAGCTACAGACTCAATGTAGTCGCTACATTTAAGGTTGGTTGGAAGAGTTAGGCCAAAGAGGCGCAGTGTATTGCTTTAGGAGACTAGTGTCATCTATACTGATGGAAGGTAAGAAGGTTTCTTTATGATTGTTGAAAAATGACAGTTTATTTTGGACGCTTTAAAGTTAACGAGCCATTTCTTAATCCATTCCATAACAATAAAGATTTGAGGTCCTTTTAAAGAGCAGCGGCGAGGTTTACATTGGCAGCCTTGACAAATTTGTTATTAAGACGGGGTTATATGGTGGTGTCGTCTGCATGAACTTGGGAACTGATTATATCAAGAAAGTCATTGATAAAGATCAAAAGAAGCGTAGGACCTAGGATAAACCCTTCAGTGACACCAACTTTCATCTGAAAGGATTTGGAAACGTGCGTGTTCAACATTCATTTAGCAATTTGATAGTAACGATCGGATTAAATCGAACAATTGTTAAAACGTACCATAGTATCTTGTGCAGAAGGCCAGCATGCCAAACCCTGTCAAACGGTTTCAAGATATCTAGAGCAACAACTTTAGCTTCCACTGTTCTTTTCAAGAGATTAGGAAAGACCAAATGACTTTTTGATTAGCAAATTATACTTTTTTATTCTTTTTAGAATGTTCAAAATTTTGGTTAAAAATCTTGTGTCACCGGGGTAGCCATAAATTAGTACATAGAATTTTAGCGTCTTTTTTTTTTCGGTGAAATATACATTTTACTGAAAATTTGGAAAAATATCAAATAATTGTCACTTTTTGATTAAATTGTCAAGACTTATTCTCAAGTGAATGAAACTTTTTTGAATTTTTTCAGAAAATTTTAGGAAATTAAATTAATGCTTATTTAATTTTATAAAAATTCATAATCTGAAGTTCTAAACGTATATATTAGTTATTCGCAGAACTCATTGGAGAATTGAAATCATCATTTTCTTTTTGGGAAATAGGAACTGAAAATCTACTAATATAAAAATCCAATAAAACTAGGATATTATTTAAGTAAAAAAACTTTTAATTGCTTATATGAATAAGATATATTATTGTCTTAAAAATTGGATATATAGAAAACGTTTTTTTCATAATTTATTAAATTTTAAATTTGTTAAAATTCTTTTTTATTTTGTAGAGGTTAGGTGATATTGTTTAAAAGTTAAAAAAATATTTTTATCATAAATGGAAAAGCTTGATAGAATTAATTAAAAGCAATTATTTTAAAAAGAATTTTGAATTTATTTTTACTTTTTTCATAAATGTGCCAATTTTTATAAACACAAACATTCGTACACAACATTATCATAAAATTAAAGAGATAACTATAGTAAAGTTAAAATATTTTGCTAAATTTTTAAGATTACTTAGTCATTAATTTCATTAGCACCATCCTCGTTGAGGGGACACAACTTTTTGGAGCTGATACCTCGCCCGAGAAGGAACGACAAGAGCAAAAAGTGTCACCGGACCGTTATCCTGCAACTGTTTGCACTAAAAACAAAATCACTCTCGCAACATGGAATGTCTGGACACTGAACAACTGTGGATAGTTGGAGAATGTCAAGAAGGAGAGGAGCCGATTGAATAGCAGTTTTCTGGAAGTGTCGGAAACTAAATAGCCAAACAATGAAGGTTTCGTCAGTGGTAACCATAGGATAATATATGCAGGCGGAAAAAATAGCGGAAAGGGAATCGGCTTTATACTAAACAGAGACACGAAAAATTCAGTCTTAGGATACTGCCGGTTATCTGTAAGAATCTTTCTGGTTAAACTGAAAGGCAAACTCAACAACGCAAAGCACTGACGCGGAAATAGAATCTTTCTACTTCACGCTGGATAGCGCCAAGGTTCAGTGTAAATCGCAAGAAATTATTTATCTTGGGAAATCTGAATTCTGAAGTAAGTAAGGAGAAAGAAGGTGTAATAGTCAACAACTTCTTATGAGGAAGCCGCAATAACTGAGGAGAAAAATGGGCCAATAGTGCAAATGAATGACCAGGTAATGACTAACAAATGGTTTCAAGAACACCCAAGAATACTATGAACTTGAAGAATCCCGGGAGGTGACATCAAGAAAAAACAAATTAAATACATAATAATAAACAGGAAATTCAGGAATGCAGTTGTTCATTGTAAGACTTATCCAAGTGACGACTGTGGAAGCGACCACCACCTGGTTATAAGCATACTAAGGGTGAAACTACAGAGAATGAAGAAGACTAAATGCAGCACACAGACTGCGATACAACACACTTTTGAATGAACGCAACCTGCAGGAAAAGTACAAGGATAGAGTAAAAAAGATATACGAGGGACAAATTGAAAACAGAAAGTCAAAATGGAACGTCCTAAAAGAAGCATCGGTCAATGACATAGTCCCAAAGAAAAGCAAACGCACAAGAGAAAAATGAGTGGATCACCGATGAGATTCTGAACATGATGAAAAAGAAAACAAAATAATACCAATACATGAAAGGGAATACAGAAGACTACACAAGTAAATAAGGTGCAAATGCAGACAGGCAAAAAAGAAATGGCTCAACGACAAATGCGCAGAAAAAGAGAGATTGAGCACAACCACAAAGAAAATAAGGGAGCTACGAGAATAAAGAACATGCTTCTCAAAGAGGATGAATAAAATCCAAGGATGGGACACTCGTATTAGATGAGGAGGAAATACTTCAGTGGTGGGAAGAAAATATAAGAGATCTCTTCCACGACAAGAGAGAGCAACCAACAATACACAGGAATACCGACGGATCAGTGATATTAAAATCTGAAGTGGAAGCTGCACTGGCCAAACTGAATAGAAACAAGGCAGCTGGATCAGACAGCATTGTAATAGAGATGATGGAAGATATAGACTAGGGGTTTTCAAACTGTGGTCCGTGGACCACAGGGGTCCGCAAAGATAAGATAGTGGGGTCTGTGGATTAACTCATCACGTGAAATTCAAAGTATAAATTCAAAGTATAAATTTTCACTATCTGAATATTTATTTTTACTTATTAATGTTATCAAATGAAAATTTAAATTTATCAGATTAAAGTAAGCTTAAAACCAGTTTTTACTATGTTAATGCAAAACTATAAGCTATTTTTTAGTAAAAGTGTATGTATAAATAATAATAAGCGTTTATAGTAGGTCCCTAGACTAAAACTTGAAATATAAAGATGTCCGTAAGTCAAAAAGTTTGAAGACCCCTGCTTTAGACGACTTCGGCGTAGACACAATCACAGAAATTATAAATTATATTTACAACAGTGGCAAAATATCGGAAAACCTAAACGGATCGATTTTCATAGCACTGCCTAAGAAGCTAAGTGCAAATGAATATGAACTCCACCGAACTATTAGCTTAATGAGTCACATAACAAAATTCATCATCCGAATTCTGATAAACAAAGCGTGCAGCAGAATCAGACCGGAAATAGGACAGGAACAATGCGGTTTTTGTCAAAGACACTGGAACAAGGAACATGATATTTATGCTGAGCATACGATCATGTGCCGTTTCTCATCAGGACGTTGGCGATCATAGCTCACCACCATTTTCCTGTCCTTTGTCACTCTTAATATATTTTGTCTTTTCATTAGCTATCCAAATGCGTGTATTGTTATCCATTTACGCAAACTCCTTTGGTAGTTGACGCGCTGCTTTCCCCTGTTCATCTTGCCGTCAATATGTCTAGTGAGTCTCAAATTTTCTAAACCATCCTACTTTATGATCCTAAACATTTTAATGTCTCTTCTAGATGTAAAGCAAAAGTTTCCTTTTTGCTTCGTCGTCGATTACACGTTCAGTTCAAGGCATTCTCAGCATTCTTCTGTAGGACTACATGTTTGTTGCTTCAAGTCTCTTCTTCAGGAGATTGTCAGTGAAACTATTGTTCCTCATTCACAGTTATATACATGAACTGATATTACAAAACAGTTCAGTGCTCTTTTCTTTGTTTCTAACAAAGACTTGCCTTGTCGTCTTGGTATTAAGCCTACCGTTAATATTACGTCTTTTCTTCCGCATGTACGGCGGGCTATTTTTGCTTCTGTATCAGACCGGTCTGAAGCACTGGACATATCGAAAGCTTTTAATATGGTCTGGCATACAGGTGTTCGTCTCAAGCCGAAAAGTTAAGGTGTCTCCGGACGCATTTTGAGCTGCTCCAATCTTTCCTATGAAATCATGAAATGAATGTTATCCTGAACGCCTACTCATCTAGATCGTTTTATACTTTCTAAATACTGTAGAAGATATTAATAAACAAAACAAAAAGCACACATTGAATAAAATATCATTCACCACAGGATAATGTATCTTGAAGTGCAGATGATATAATTAATGCGCATACATATTTTATCAATATTATAATAATAAAAAATAAAATAAAAACGAAAAAAATATAAAAGTTTTGATTAAAAAATAAATTGCATTCTTTTTTGTGCAGCCTAGTTGCGAAAGTCGAAAAGATTGAACACAAATAACAAAATACAAACTTCGGACAACTTCGAGTACAATACTCTTATCCAAACATTGGAAAAATTAAATAAAAATTGAACAGACAGACCGTGTTGATTCTTTTTAATCAAACTTGTTTCATCATCTATACAGGTACATGTATTTCTTATATATATACAATTTACAATACATCCATACATGTATGGCCACCAAAAGATTGTATCTCCAACACTGATAAAAAAAAAAGCATTACATTTTTACACTTGTTTCATCATCTATACAGGTACATGTATTTCTTATATATATACAATTTACAATACATCCATACATGTATGGCCACCAAAAGATTGTATCTCCAACACTGATAAAAAAAAAAGCATTACATTTTTACACTGGGCACACATGCACCAGACTATCTCATAGATTGACCTGTCACTATCCAAACCTTTTGAGGTCTGTGCACACATAAACCAGCACATCATGAACTACCAAAGTACAATTATCAGCAAAAGACTAATACCACTAAATAACACCAAAATATTCTACAACATCCAATGAAAGGAAAGTGCATACCTATTTTATCAGTATAATAATAATAATAATAATGATAATAATAATAATAATAATAAAATTAAAAAATAAACTAATGAATGCATAAAACGCATTTTTAATGGTTTTGTTCCCAAGACGTCACGCATGACGTCACACTAGACTATTTCAAAGATATGAGAAGACCTACAAAAATGATGAAATGTAGTGTGAGCCAGGGTGCAAATATACTGTGGCTGACTTTCCGATCAAAGGCATCGTCTAAACCTTTTCGTTTTAGGGAATTCTTTTCTCCTTTAATCAGAGGAACGTTTTCCTTATGTCAAAATTACGGTCAGCTTCGCTACGGTGAACAGCAAATGCATTTGATGTATTGTTTTTATAATGTTCCATTATATTTCATAAAAAAAGAAAAAAAATAATAAAAATTAATAACTTCCAGTATCTCCCATTGGTGCTTATGTGTAGTCGCACCAATATAACAATTTAGTCCGATTAAGTCCTAAACGATAAAACACGTCACACGGAAACTTTTGTTCCACTTGGTGATATATATATATATATATATATATATATATATATATATATATATATATATATATATATATATATATAATGCGAGTTGTGGTGCAGTGGATATCGTGTAGGAACGAAAAATCGGAGCGCCGAGTTCGAATTCTTAAGCGCTAATACCTTTGTGAACGGTATTAATCCAACTCTTCCTTTTAGCTATGGGTTAAATAACAGAACAAATTATGTTCTATAGTCTTGGTTGGTAACCAGTCTATCACAGAAATTAATGGCAGCCTACTTCGGAAAAATCATCTGCTCATGTCAATCATGTTTTTTTGGAGACATGATCGCCTAAGTGGACATCGCATATGGCATTTACCTGATATATATATATATATATATATATATATATATACATATATATGTGTGTGTGTGTGTGTGTGTGTGTGTGTGTGTGTGTGCATTTACTTTTTCTTAGAAGCGTATATATATACGCTTCTGAGAAAAAGTAAATACTCACAGGTGCCCGGACTCAGGGAACAGATACTTGAAGCTGCACCACTCAATTGCACTAGAGGTGTGGATTGGTGGTCGACACCGAGGCCAGCGCAACCAACGGTAGCGGAGGCTTGATATATTTTGTCTCTGGCCTGAGTGTATGCGCTCGTGTTCCCACTCGTCCTTGTCTTACATCGCGCCTTAGCGAAGTGACGTGCTAAATATCTTTACTTGCTTGGCCAAAATGCTTATGAAGTAGAAAACTTGACTTTATAAACGTAACGAACATTTTACCCCACCCAATGTTTATAAGGAATTAATGGATTAATAATCCGACATAACTTTTTTATTACTATAAACGTTATATTTAGTGGATACATGTGTATATTTAGATATCTGATTTTTATAAACAGTATAATTGGCCTCAACCGGCCTGTATTTTTGGGAGTCAGCAATAAAGAAAATGTTGCTTCCGTAAGGTTTGAACACACGGTCACTTCGTAACTACACGGTTATCTCTAAGTCAGCGTCAATTCTAGCAATTTACTAAGAGTAGCTTAAATATGGCACAAGGTTGAAATGGTGGACGGACAGTTGCATCCCGTACATTTGAGCCCCAAACATTTGCGTACCAGGAAATTTGCGTTTCTCGATAATTGCGTACCTCTGGAAATTTTTTAAAGTTACCATATTTTCTTAAGAGTTGTCAATTGCAAACCAACTTTTAATTATTCTAAAAAAGTAAAAAGATAGTTAACATAGCAACCCTGTTATCAAAAATAAAACTGCAAATAAGAGAATCATGGCGATATTAGATAAACATACTCCAGAAAACAAGATCAATTTCTTAAAAGTAATTGCTCACAACACTCATAACTTTTGATTAATTTGAGAAACTACAATAATTTTCAATTTTTAAAATATTTTAAACGCTGTTAATCTGTCATTGCATTTAAAATAAAAATAAACTGTTTTTTAAAAGTATTTTTTAATTATTCCTTCTTAAAATTGTGCGATTTCTATCCATGCATTTTCAAAATTTATGGTAATTGTCTTCAAAAGATTCTAAAAATTAGCTGAGGTGTGCAATTATGTAGGCATGCATTTGTCAAGGGATGCAACAGTTCAGGTACGCAAATGTCTGGTTCGCAGTTGTCCGGGAGGCAAATGTCTGATACGCAACTGTTCTAGTACCTGTCGAAATATGGGTCACTCAGTGACGATCGAACTTTAAGTTGATCTCGCTCTCAGGAGACGTTAATTATAGAGTTTAAAAACAGAGACATCTGCTGAAACATGTGTCGTCACTTAATGTAACGATTATATTAATAAACAATAAACATACATGCATACGGCTTCTCGCCCTTTTTTCTTATATATATATATATATATATATAAAGAAGAAAAACATATTTTAGCCAACGCATTTCGACTTCTTATGGTTCTTATGGACTTTCTCAACGCAAATCTAAATATTTTATTTTCGAAAGAAGTATATATATTTTTTAAAATTTAAACTTAAGAGACGCCCACAAATAATCTTCTTCAGGTTTCAATTAACCCAGGTTAATTATGGAGGATGCAACATAAGTGACGTAATTTAATGTCTAGCAAAAGAAAGTATGTAAATGATGTTGCTGACTAAATTTTATGTCCTTTTATGCGATTAGTATTAAAATTATTTTAGTATTGGATAAATATGTGTATCATGCAGTGGTTAAATAGCATAAGGCAACGAAATTTGCGGTTTTATTTTAATTTTTTAAACATTTTTATAATCATCTATATTGACTCGGGGAAGAGGCTATTCTTTTAAGAACGGAAATATTCGAAAAAATCCGAGGCGTAGATTTATATTTTGATAAGATTCGACAGCGTCATTATCGAGAATTTTCCATTCAATTAAATTACTTTCTCATTTAATAAGTGTGGAATTATTTAGATCAAATTTGCTGTGTATAGGCTATTTTGATTTTGTGTTCATTGATACGTTTTGTTTTTTATTTCGGCAAGTTTCCCAAATGTACTTTGAAGGCCAGTTATGATTTTAATTTATGTGTACCGGCTTCCGTGTTATTATTGTCATGAGTATTTTGGTTCTAATTATATTCATAATAGATTTGGATGTGGTTGTAATTATTTCTATGTTGTTAAGATTGAAAAAATTGTTTTTTATTGTAGATGTTAAAAAATTAGTAATTACTATAATGTGTGGTTTTATCTCGTTTATTGTCAATGATATTGTTTTCTGAACAGGTTGTATATTTTGTATGTCATTTTTATGTCATTTTTGTGGGTTATATATATATATGTATGTATGTATGTATGTATGTATGTATGTATGTATGTATGTGCATATACATCGGTGTGTTAATGCGGAGAGATGCCTCTAACAGAATTTATATATCTTAACAGAGAAATACAGACGAATAGCTGTACCGTTACATATATTTATTTAAAATATGATAAGCAAAAAAATAAAAAATAAATAAAAATAGTTATTAATTAAAATAATAAAATAAAATAATTAAATCTCACACAAGTAAATAGGTTACTGGAAATAATTCAAAAGAAAACAGCCCAAATTATTATAGCTGTGTAATAGATGGTTTATCTAATTATGTTAAATAACAGATGATCCCAAGAAAAAATGTGCCAGAGGGCCAGTTGTATTTTTGCCTCTGAACTTTCAAGTTGATAAAATAAAAAATTAGCTTATTTCATCACATGCATCGAGGCTTACCCAAAAACTGTAAAAACATACATAAAATGATTATTAAAATTTATTCAAACCTAAATTCATATATATATATATATATATATATATATATATGTATATATATATATAATAAGTATCAATACATAAGTATCTATAGTATATATAAGTATCTATAGTACATATATATATATATATATATATATATGTATGTATGTTTGTATGTATATATGTATGAAGAAAAAAAGGGAACCAAACCAAGTTTTTCCATCAAAATGCTTATATTAATATTAAGAGGAAAGATTAAATTACTTTGTAATTATTAATACAAAATTTAATCCTTTCTAACGCGTCCAAAACCTTGATTTGTTTCTCGTCAGCGGGTAATCAAACTGTTACCAGTCTTTTCTACGGATAACATCATATTATGTAAATCATCCCCACCCCGGTGAAAAACATCATTTTTTTTTAAATTCTTACATATATATATATATATATAAAAACAGAAGAAAAACTTATTTTAGCCGACGCATTTCGACCCCTTATGGACTTTCTCAACGCAAATCTAAATATCTTATTTTCGAAAGAAGTATACATATTTTTTTAAATTTTAAACTTAAGAGACATTTTTAATGAAAAATCTTCAGTTTTAATTTCAAGTTAATAAATTAAATATAATAATTCTTATAAGCAAAATAATCTTTTGTATTTCAAAAACTAATTTAAATTGATTGGAAACAGTTTTTTCTTTCAAAATAATTAAAATCGCTGATTTTAGCGCCATTATTAGACACCTGTTATAATATTATTCCCTTTATTAAAAATCTTTCAAAATAAAATGTAATTTCTGAAAATTTACTTGAGGAATAGTAGCTGATTTATAGTTAATTTAATCCAATTTGAAATAAATATTACAGTAAGTTTATAATTTTGCAGAAATGTTTTTTTTAACATGGAATGAGGTGTTTATTTATGATCTTGACAGCTTGACAGAAAGATCGAAGTTTGTCTAAGTTTTTACGGTGGACATATCATTTGAGGAATATAATGTGAGTTCCTGTTTCATATAATTTATACCTAACTAATAATTTTACAACTTTAGAAAAATATTCTTTGCAATCTAAAGTTTTATTGAATTTAAGTATTTGGTTTTAAATGTGAGCAATGATGAGGTCTTAGAAATGATGGAAACAAAAAGGAAATTAATACTGAGCATCAGGAAGAGACAGCTAGAGTTCCTGGGACATGCAATGAGGAAGGAGGGCTTAGAAAACCTGATACTAACAGGCCAGATAGAGGAAAAAAGAGACAGAGGAAAGCAACGGAAAACGTATTTGAAGGACTTAATCAGGTGGATGATGGAACGAGGGTTGCATGATATAAAAGGGGAAGGCGTGCTAAGAGCCACCAGGGATAGGGAGACGTGGAAAGCCATGATCAGCTATGTCCTGAAGGGACAGGGCACATAGAAGAAAAAGGAATGCTGTGTATGTACGTAGGTATTCACAAAAATCGTCATGCTTATACCCACACGAGAAAAAATTTCAAAATCCTGTTTAAAATATTGGGGATCAGTTAAGCTTTTGTATTTATGATTAGTAAATATAGTTTTACTTAATAACAATATCACCTAACCTCTGCTAAATACAAAGGAATTTAAAGGCTTTAAATTTATGAATTATTAAAATTTAAAAATATTCTTGTAAAAATTCATTATTCATCGAAAAATGTTTTTTTCTTAAGACACTATCTTCCATAATATATATTATTCCTGTAAGAAGTGAAAAGGTTTTCTAATTAAATAATGTTTTAGTTTTATTTCATATTTTATTTTACGATCTATTGTAGGTTTTTGGTGACTGATGATTTAAATTCTCCTAGAATTTTTACGTATAATTAATATAAACATAAATCGGTAAAAATTCATTTTATCAAAATTTTATAAATTAAATAAATGGTGAGTAACAGATAAAAATATATTTTTATCCAGATTTTCAAATAATTTCTTACATAATTTGAATAAACCTTGAAAGTTTAATTAAAATCTGACAATTATTTTGCAAGAATTTCAAAATCAATTCGTTTTTCAGCGCAAAAATAGGACCCTAAAATCAATTCCCCCTATTAATCAAAGATTAGTAGAGGGAATTAATTGTTTTTGACGCAAGATAAAAGAGATTTTTATCAATATTTTGAACATTCTAATAATGTTCAAAAATATAATTTATTAATCGAAGGATTCTTTGGTATTTCCTCTTAATGATGCCGTAAACATTTTGGGGTGCTCAATTTAAATTGAGCCTGTGGAGGTACCTAAATACACACATTCATATATTTGTATAATTATGTATGCATCCTGTATCTAAAAGTTAATGTACTAAAATGTAAACATGAACGTTATTGCTTCGAAGATATTGAAAAAGCATGAGAAGCCATATGAACAATTTTCTTCAATCCGCTGAATGTCAGTTCAATGTATTTGAATAATACCCACTCTCTTTCAATCTTGTACTTAAAATCCTAACTTAATTAGGGAAACTGATATTCCTTATTTAGGGATTGTATTAATGTTCGTTGTGCTGCAGTTTTAACAATATTATTTAACCGATACAAATTAATACAATATTTGAAGTTTTAAATATTTGGAAATAATTCTAATTAAATTTAAAAAACGAAAACATTTCTTGTAAAAATAATTCATTCATCGAAATATTTTAAAAACATTACTGTCCATAATATACTTTTATTCATAAAAGCAATTTAAAACGTTTCTAATTGAATAATTTCTTAGTTTTATTGATTTTTATTTTACGATTCAGAGCAGATTTTCTTTTACTAGGGTCTTGTTTGAAAATAAAAAAAATTAAATTCTCTCAAACTTGTACTTATAACTTATATATACATTAATCTATACAAAATCTATATACATTAATCTATACAAAATCTATATACATTAATCTATACAAAATCTATATACATTAATCTATACAAAAAGTAATGTACCGAAATTTTATAAAATTAAGAGTGGGGATTAACAGATGTAAAAAAGATTTTTTATAAAGATTTTCAAAATGATAAAGATTTCCAAAATCATTTCATTTATTAGTGAATAAGTCCTGAAAGTTTCATTAAAATCTGATAATAAAATTTCTGACTTTTGCAAGACATTCCAAATCAATTGTTTTTACAATAAAATGACGTTCAAACAACCTGTACAAATTAATGGTATGACGTTGATGTCAGAAAAATAAGGCTTTTAACCAAAATTTAAAAGGTTATAAAAAGGATTAAAAAATAATTTACGTAAAAAATTATTTGATCTTCTCTTTTAATAACAACACAAAGATTTTGACAATAAAATTTTGTTTCTAGTATGTTTTGGTTATTTGTTTCATAATGAATCTTTTTTTTCTCAGCAAATTATCATATATGGAAAAATAGATCGATGACTTAACGGCTAGAAGAATATTCTCCTTGAAGTATGTCCTGAAACTACCCAGCCTAGCCAGAGCAATGACACCATAGTTACATTTATTTCTTTTTATTTCAATTTCTGCTATTTTTGACAGCTAACCCAGTATCCATTTCTTTCTTTTTTTTTCTCATCAGTTTGCAAACTCTTCTTTTAGGATTACCATCAGGTGCGTTGTTCTATTTTCTTGAATTTCGGCATTTCTACTTTTCACACATTCACTTTAAGTTCTTGTCAAATTCGTTAACCATTTACATCAGGGTTGCACAACAGTTTCTCGGGATATACAAAATGAATGGAGACATTTTAGACTGACTTCGTATACGTTCCTTTATTTTAGTGTTTCACACTGATGTAAACTTGTTTCAGACTTTTTTTACGCATACGCACCCCTATATATATATATATATATATATATGTGTGTGTGTGTGTGTGCGTGCTTGTGCGTGTTGCATGAAAGCATACATTAGTTTAAAGTATAATCATCAAAAAAGATAGACATTGATTTTTTTCTTTGAGAATTTTATCATTTAATTATATTTTGTTTGAAATCTATTTATATTTATGGAAGGAGAAATCTTCCAGTTTTCGTTTCTCTCCGGATAGAGGCAGGATCTGTTGTCAAAAAAAAAAAGTAAAGACTAAAAAAAATAAATCAAAAATCAAAACGTAGATATGACCTACTCTCACGAACGCACGCCATGACCCTCTGTTTTCAATCCCAACTGTGTTATCAACTTTGTGTTGTTGATCAAACAGTTGATTATATCTCTAGACAAAAAAAGCTGCATCAAAGACACCCTGGACCGCCACCCTGGGTGGCAAAGAAGGAAGAGTCTTAAACGACACTATTAATTCATTCGCAGAACGGTTTTACTTCCGAACATATCCCTAAGTTTATTAAATCCGTTAAAAAAAGTACTAAATAAAGAGAATCCACTATTCACAAGTCTTCGACCTTTGAAACCCGGGCATTTACGTTAATATATTTTTTCAGCTGTTCTCTACTTTTCCATTTTTTATCATGAAAAAAAGTTCGTTAAAAGTTAAATATATTATAAATTATAAATACATTCTCTCAGAAACGCTTTAATTCCAGGCGACTGAAGATCCTTCCGGCTTTTTCATGCATCTCTACAGAGAAACCATTCGCAATACATTTAAACCATTCATAATATAGTCGTAATATAATAAGGTCTTTAATAATTGTTAACCAGTGACAGTGTGCTTCCTTCCGCATTATCAATGCATTTCTATAACATTTGTAGCAATGTATTTACATCACATTTAAGATCTATTCATATTTCTGACCACTTACAAACATTTCCTTCATGATTTGCAATACAAATTCTTAGTGAAATGATTTACATTAAATAATTAAATGATTAGCATATATATATGTATATATATATATATATATATATATATATATATATATATATATATATAAACAGGGACTTGTACCCACAAAAATAACAAATAGACTTAAATAAAGCAAACGTCATTATGTAGATCTTAGGATCTTTTCAGTCAACACAATATCAAAGGTGCTCGTTAGCGTTAATGTTAATGACAGACAGGACACGAAAATTACTCACAGAAGGGAAAGTTGGAACGTTTAAAAGTATAATTTTAATAAAAAATAATTAAAATTAAAAGACGCTCTTATATTTTAATTATTTCACGAAACTTTGAAATCGGTATAGCTGAAATAACACTGCTCAGCTAAATGACAAACCTCTCCACATTAACCATATATATATATATATATATATATATATATAATTCTATTTTTCCACATATTTTTAATAAATCGTACATTCGAGTCAAAATTGTTCGAAGTTTCTGTTTTATTTTGGTTCTGTTTCCCATCATGTTTATTTAGAATATTAAATACCTAGAAATTAGGTACCTCACCTCATTTTCGATATCTAACTTTTAAACTGAATTTTTTAAAAATGAAAAAGTTTTCTTGAAACTTTTATTTTACCTTAAATTGAAAGCTAAATGATTAAATTTACTATTTCCAGTAAGCAAACTACTCAAACAGAAATTATATTCATTGGAATATAAAAATTTAAGATTTTTTTCAATTTTTGAATTTTGCCGCCATTTTTGAGCGATCATCACATGTGTAAACAAAAGTTAATTCTCGGTTTTAAAAATCTTGCAAAAATAAAATATACATCTGTGACACATTATTTATGAAAATTAGCAAATTTTATGTTAAATTCATCTGATTTATACAAGTATTACTTATTTTAAAATTTAGAATAAAATTATTTTTTAATTACAGGTTTGAACATTTTGACCTGTCCGCCATATAATAAAATGTGTTGACATGCGCGTGATTAGAGGTAAGATAAAAGTGACGAATTTGTACAAATTTTTTTCTGGCAAAGGAGGAACCTCTGATCTTTTAATTTGAACGTAGAAATTACTATTAAAAAATTTCAAATATACCAAAAAAATTATTTTAAAAATGTAAACGCCAAACGATTTACAGTATTTAGATTATTCAGACTATTGTCCTCATAACAACTGAATGGCCCCCTAAGTGGGCCATTCAGTTGTTCTTATCCTTAAGGACACATGGCCGGTCCAGTAGATATTGACGCTGGTTAGTTCCTCTGTCTTGACTGAAATAGTTGTAAGTTCAATACCAGGTTACAGCAGTGTGGAAAAGTAACTTACAGGGTTTAAGGAAGATAATGCATAACTACCAGAAAAGATACCAATACGCAAGGAATGGAGTTAATATACCACAATGATTGTAATAAAGGGTTCGGTTCAAATTTCTGAGCACCTGAAGAAGGCCGGAGCGTACAACGGCCGAAACGTCATACAAATGGCAACAATGATGAGGGCAATAGTCCGAATAATGTGGATACTGCAAACACTACCACATATCAAAAATATAGACAAATGCTAAACCATTTTTATAAAACTTTTCAATTTTTTCAATTATTAACTTAAAAATCTAACCGCAACAAACATTTAAATTATTTTAAAAATATTTTTCAAACTTTATAAATTATTATAATTAAAAAAAATGAAAATAATTCTTTTAACATTTCATTTTCAAGCTATAATATCTTTAGTTTTTATGATTTATTCAAGCAATTAAAAGCTTATCAAATTAAATAATATCAGAGTTTTATTGCATCTTTTATTTTACTCTTCGGAGCAGATTTTCAGATACAGAGGCCAAATTAAAAAAATAAAGGATTTTTATTCCCTAATGAGTCTTGTGTTTAACTAATAAAACCATAGACCGCAACAAAGTAATTTTTTTTAAAATTTCATATATTTACGTGAAATGGAGTAACAGATGTAAAATTATATATATATATATATTTTTTCTACCAAGATTTTTCAAAAATAATCATTTCAAAAATAATTTAATTCATTTGTGAAAGAGCACTGAAAGTCCCATTAAAATTCGACAATTATTTGATTTTTGCAAGAATTTCCAAATTAATATGCTTGTCACCGGAAAAAAATGGGGGACGTCATCATTACGTTTTCCATTGTGAAAAGTCGTAACGTTTTGTTCAACCGCGAACTCAAATTAAGATTTTCTGTCAAGATTGCGAACATGTTAGAACGGAAAAATTTTTTTTCAAAATAATTAAAAATTACTTTTCTCTTAACAATATTATAAACATTTGATAAAAAAAGTTCGTTTTTATTACGTTTGGGGCCTTTTTTATTTATACTATACTGTTTTTTTTTTTAATTTATTAGAGAAATCTATCATCTGCTTGCCGATAGGAAAATAATCTACAGATTTAACAACTTCTTACAAACTAAATTATTCACTTTCTATATGTAGCACAAATCACTTCTTAGTGGGGTATTGGCATGTTTTTTTTTTAAGTATTTCTACAAACGTATCTTTTTCAAAATATATTCCCAATATATCGATAAAGCTTTAATAAAATATTCGTGCAAAACAATAATACTTATTTTTATAAATAAACTAAATAACATCAAAGAAAAACAATCAATGTCTATCTTTTTTTATTATACTTGTCTATCGTATTTACTGAAAAGTAAGGATGCTTCTCAAATATATATATATATATATATATATATATATATATATATATATTCCATTTGTGAACGTATTATTACGCCACTTAGGTTTCTACCATGAGTGGTATCTTCAGGCGAGTTGCAATAACTGATTTTGCCGTTTAACGTTATTTTTTTAAGAATGCTCACGTTAAGGTGTTTTTTTTTTGAACGCTGACGTTGAAGGGAATTTTTGAACGCGCAATTTTTAACATTACAAGAAATTATAACGTTATAATTTCTTGTGATTTTGAAAGTTGCGCGTTCAAAAATTAACTGCCACGTGACCGTTCCAAAACAAAAACACAGTTACGTGAGTGTTCTTAAAAATAAAACGGTAAACGGTAAAATCAGTTTTTTTAAAGTCACCTGAAGACACCACTCATGGTAGAAACCTAAGTGGCGTAATAACTCGTTTACAAATTGAAAATGTTCAAAAGTTCTACAATATAATTTTATTGAACATTTTTTTAATACAAATGTGCACTGGTGTAGTTTTATTATGACCAAAAATTAAGTCATTAAACAATCAATATATATATATATATATATATATATATATATATATATATATATATATATATATATATATATGTATGTATATTTATATATAAATTCAAAAACAATTAGAGGAGAAATAGCCATTTTCAACATATCATTTTAAGACATGCATTGTCAACCCCGTTTAAATAAAGAATAAGGAAAAACTAAATTCCGGAGGCTTGGTCCAGCAAAGGAAGAGGTTGGCTATTATAGGGTTAAGCTAGCGGAATCTTAGTAGCAATTTCTTCTATGGTAGTGGGGGGTATGTGGCTTGACCATTGGGTTAGTAGTGGCAGGTAGAGGGAAAAGGTGACTGCTTAGCCAAATTAAAAAATCTTATTATGACTAAATAGAAGAATAAGATAAGTATTTTAATTTATATTTCTTTCTTTGACGACACATACTAATGATCTTTCTATCTTTATTCAGAAGTACATTCTGATATTGAAATTTCAAAATTTTAATTTTTCTGTGAAATATAGATTACATTTGTCTCTTAAGCTATTAGGAGCCTTTGCCTTGCCTATCAGCTTTCATTTTATCTGTGAATTTAGGTTATTTTCTTTTAATTCCCAGTATTTTCGGGAAAGAGCTGTTTGATATCTTAAATTAGGGTTAGTGAGGGAGTGCACGTGTGTATAAAGCCGTTGCTTCCAAATTCCCACCGAAATTCCGATATAAACATTATATTTACTCTTATTTTCCTTGGGGTAGGTTGTGGCCTGATAGATTACATTTGCAGATCTACATTTACCCTCAAGCGGACAGTTATCTCTAGAACTATAATTACAGGAAGTATAAACCTACTTTTTATATCGGATTCACTACACTTCTTTTTTTTTTAATCATTTCACCCCGAGCAAGGCAGAAACGCCACTGATGTGCTGGGGGTTACATAAATGTAAAAAGATTAATTAGAAAAGGGTGAGGAGTACAAACTAGTTAGAAAGGAACAATAGAAAGCAGGTGCGATGACAGATACATAGGTGGAGAGAAAGGGAAGGTTATACAGGGGTGGGGAGAGAGCTAGAGTCCAGTGGTTAGTAGAGGAGTATTGACTTTGCATTTAAATTTAAATTTCTGGAGGTTGTAGCCGTCAGGAAAGCAAGAATACGGGAGCGAGTTCCACAGGCGGGAAGTGCGAATGATGGAAAAGTACTAATTGTACCAGATAAAATAAGTGTTTATCAATAAATCCGTAGCCTTGACACACTACAATTATCAATATAAATTCTTCATATATATTCTGAAGTCATGTCATCTTTTACGTGCCATTTCCCTTTAGGATATTAGCAATCATGGCTCTCCACAATTTCCTGCTCTTTGTTGCTCTTAGTAAATTTTGTCTTTTTGCTATCTCTCCTATCTTCAGTTCATGGTATTCACAACATCCTTCTGTAGAACCGTATTTCTATTATTTTAAGTCTCTTCTTCATCTGTGAGAAGATTGTCCAGGACAGACATTACTTTATTTATTATTTTATTAATATATGTTAGGTTCAGCTTCTTCAGGTCAGAATGGAAGGAAAAAACGTGAAAAGAAAACGCGTTGTGATGTTTGAAAATAAGATGATAGACAATAAATTAGTTTGTTTATTATGGGAGTTAATAATGTTATACATAGAATTATCACACGAATAACTAATCTTGATAGTTTTTCTATTGAATATTTTACTCAGGCGGTTTTCTTTATGAAAATGTTTACTTATTTTCCCTATCGTCCGGCTCGAATTCCTTCCATGTGTATTGAATAGAAGTTGAGGCTCATCCCTTATTCCCTGTTAAGGATATATTTTAACAGATCTCTTTCTTTCTTCTACCAGGGTGACATTGATGTAACTGTCTTAACTTTTCGGTGATTGGACAAGCCAGTGACTGTAACTTTACATTGTGAGGGTACATGGTTGGCAATTTGCTGGCTGCTGCTCACGAATGGACATGAAGATCTCTGATCAACAGTCGCGAATATCGAGGTATTTGTAGTGTCATGTCGTGCATGGATAGGTGTTCCTGCGAGTATTTCCGGTGGGAAACCCTGAGGCTACGTTACTCTCTGTTCTCAGCCATGTTCTGGTTGATTTCTATGACCATTGACTACAGATACACATAATTTCTTTCTTTCTTTTCAAAACGAATCTCATGGAAAACAGAAGAAAAAAAAAGAAAGAATTTTCAATAAAGATTTTCCTGATGACATTATCTGCCAACTTGGTTTCTGCACTGATGACGCAACCATTTAATCCTGACTCGATAGTAAGGCTGATCAGTCCGACAAGGTCACGATAGCAGCCGATGCCCAAAATAATCTCAGGTCCGTCGTTAACTTGCACAAATGGGTGTTAATTTTAGCGTCTCTTAAACTAAACCTATCTCCATTAATCATCTAAGAGACCCTTCGCTGCCTTCCATCAGCCTGGCTGGTGCTAACCTCCAGGTAAGTGACTCGTTGTGCCTTCTAAGGATGACGTTTTCAGCTGACATGAAGCAGAAAGACAATATTCAATCCTATGCTAGGCCATCTTCTAAGAAAGTTGGTTCGTTGTGCCGAGCGAGACAAATATTTTAATTATACATAACATTTAGCAGTATATTACATACAGATAAATTCAGTGAGAGATTCCAATCACGAATTAATTATTAGTTTCAAATTATTTATTTTTCAACAGACCGAAAATTCAACAGAACATAAAATTTGCATGGATTTTGTACATTGTTCGCTACAATTTTAATGAAAGCGTCTGCAAACAGTTCATCACATACATTAACGTTTACCCACCAGAAAACACACACATTCATACAGATAGATATACTTTAAAGAAATTTTCACATATATGGATTTAAAAATAATCGTTTATTGCATTAACACATAACGCATATTTAAGCAATAAGAATCAACCCCAAACAACATTACAGTATACTGTCTCTTTATAATTTAAAAAAAAAATTCTCAGCTTTAACTTGATCTCTGAAGAAGATTTAATACAATTGAAACATGTTAGATTGAGACACATTTCCTACCTGGTTCTTTATTTATTCTATCATCTTGTCAGATTCTGATCCATATATTCAATTTATATAATCATATATAGATGTTTTCATTTTTAAATCGATCTCTGAAGAAGATTTAATAAAAGTGAAAGATGTGAGATTGAGACACATTTCCGAGATGTTTACATCACGTGATGTAAACATCTCGCGACAGACCCTTCTCACGATGAACACTTATAGTTTAAATTTTAAAATCATTTGTTTTTGATGAAAAGCCGAGGCCGGTCTGAAATATCAAATATATATATATATATATATATATATATATATATATATATATATATAATAGAAATAAATAACTACTGTCAAAAACATACATTTTTAAACTTACAACTTTTTAGTTGTTTTCCTATACATATTAAGACAGTATACATGAATCATCATTATGCTATATATATATATATATATATATATATATACAATATTTAGTTTAAATTTATAAAATAAGTATGTTATAATATCACTACAAAGTAGCTATTTTGTTTCGACACTTCTTGTGTCTTATGGTGCTGATTGCCAGATAAAGAGTTTTAAAAGGTTGAAAACTAGCCAAACCACTTCAGTAGGGGATACATTGACGCGTAGTCTGTGATGTATACGTAATTTATAATTTGAAGAACATGACAACATACGATAAAACAATTTATTGGTGCATTAATGTTAATATTTGATTAAAATAGTGATTAGTAGGACTAATTGACTATCAATTTCACTTTGAAATAGAAATAGAAATGTACAGTATTTACATTATTCGGACTATTGTCTTCATCTTTGTTGCTATTTGTACGACGTTTCGGCAGTTTTACGCTTCGGCCTTCTTCGTGTGCTAGAAATTTTGCACCGAACCCTTTATTACAATCACTGGGTATGTGTATTCTTTTTTTTTTTATCAGAGCTCATATTACAATTTTTGAAACTAATACTAGAGAAAACCATTAACATCAAAAAATTGCAATATGAATTCTGGTAAAAGAAAGGGTTACTGGACATTAAGTTTATAAGTACCAAAAATTCAGTTATTTTTGTCCTTAAGGACACATGGCCCATTGTATATATGCATTGATTAGTTCCTGTGACTTGAAAAGAGTTGTGAGTTCAATTACAGGCTACAACAGGGGTGAACAAATAACTTACATGGTTAGAGGGAGATTATTCATGACTTCCAAAGGAGACACTACTACGAAAGGAATGGAGTTCATGTACTAATATGTAAATAACATGTAATAAAGGGTTCGGTTCCTAGCACCTAAAGAAGCGTACAAATGGTAACAAAGATGAGGACAATAGTCCGAATAATGTAAATACTGTAAATAATACCTCATCTCAGAAATATAGACAAATACTAAATAAAACATTATTTTTACAAATTATTCCATTTAATGTTAGAAACTGCAAATTTTAAATTCCAAATTTAACGAAACATCAGGTTTTGATAATTATAAATTTAATCAAATATGAAGAAAGACGGACACACTTATACACAAATATATATATATATATATATATATATATATATATCCACATAACTTGATAAGACACAAGAAATATCGAAACAAAATAGCTACTTTTGTAGTGATATTATAACATACGTATCTGATACATTCTAAATAACTATTGTTCGCTCTTCTTTGTATTGAGTACATTTTAAGAATAGTGTTTTTTATACGAACTTTATCCGTATCTACATTATATATATATATATATATATATATATATATATATTCATCCGCAGATAGATCTGTTTTGCTGTATCACAGCTCATCAGTACGTTTAGACATCTGATTGCTTTTACCCAAGATGTCAGTCGGTGATTCTACCTCTGAGCTATGGGCGCTCGGTAGATGGAGGTAGACATTTAGCGTGTGATATATCATGTAAACACACGCCAGTATATATATATACATATATACATATATATATAAGTCCAGGTGAATATATATATATATATATATATATATATATATATATTCAACTTAGGTTGATATGTTATTGAGCTTCATTATATTCATGTTTGTTCAAGGTATCTTTTAGTATTGCGTTATGTTTTTTTTATTACGTTATTTAAAACTTGCATATATATATATATATATATATATATATATATATATATATATTCACCTGGACTTATATATATATGTATATATGTATATATATATACTAAGTATTGATAATGATGAACTTAAACAAATAATTACGAAATGTATCACAGCATATCCCAAGAAAATATTCTATTTCCCAACAATTGTGATAAACATTATTTACATTATTTGGACTATTGTCCTCATCTTTGTTGCCATTTGTACGACGTTTCGGCCGTTGTACGCTCCGGCCTTCTTCATGTGCTAGGAATTTTGAACACTTTATGACAATCACTAGGGTATATCATTCTCATTCCTCGATTGGAATTCATGGGTTATCACCCTCTAGCTGTGCAAGATACTTGTTCCTTTGACTTGACCCAAAGAGTTGAGAGTTCAATACCAGTCTACAGCAGTGAGGAACAAGTAATTTGCAGGGCTAGAGGATTACTTTCCCCGTATCTTTTTCTTTCTATTTTTCTGTGAGTATTACATTCTCCAAGCCTCCCTTCCTCATTAAATGTCCCGAAAACCTCAGGTGTCTCTTGCTGAAGTTAAGTGTTTTCTTCTCGTTTGCATCTTCTTCAACATTTCATCGTTGCTCACGTGTTCGGTCCATCGTATTCTCAGCATTCTTCTGGAAAACCACATTTCTGCTGCCTTGAATCTTTTCTTTATCCCTGAGAAGATCGTTTAACATTCACTTCCATACAGAAGGACAGATATCACATCGCAGTCCAGCACTCTTTTCTTTGTTTCCAATGAAATTTTCTTGTCACTCTGTGATTAGATTTTCTTCTATGTCATGAGTAAAAGGGCTAGAATGATTAGGTTAGTATTATAATTAAATAATCATAGTATACTAAGGTATATTTTAGTTACGAAAACCAAATAAGTATTGTGTGGGTCATTTATTTTAGTAAGATAAGCTTTAATTTATGAGTTGTATTGGAGCATAAGTTATAAATGGAATGTATTTATTAAATTTTAAAGAAATCTGGGTCAGATACATAGTGGGACCATATATTATTTAAATGGGTAAATAAATCATCTTCACAATTTATATTAAAATATCACCTGAAGAAGAACAGTATTGTTCTGAAATATAAAAATGTTTGTGTTGTGATATAATGCTTTTATAAACAATTTTAATAAACCAATTACAAGGTTAAACTCTACTTTGTATCAAGTACTCCTTATAAAAGTAAATGCTTAAACTGGGTTTTTATCTACTTGTTCTTTCGCTTTCTTATAATATATATATATATATATATATATATATATATATATATATATCCGCAGACAGATATGTTTCGCTGTATCACAGATCGTCAGTACGGTGAGACAACTAATTGCTTCTAGCCAGAATTGAAACCCGATTGAATTGACATCAGATGGGGATTCTACCTCTGAGCTATGAGCGCTTAGCAGCGAAAGGTGGATTGAGTGTGCTATATGCAATGTAAACACACGCTAGTAGCCGAGAGTGTTCAAATTCATTACTGCTAATAATTAAACCTTGTTTGAAAGATTTCCCACTGATTTTGCATCCCACCCCATTTATTAAGTACTATGCCTTTTGTGTTCCCATATTTTCTTATTCACCCACAACAGTGCACACCCTGCAACCTCCACAAAATACCCTGCCCTAAAAAGAGAAAACGTTCGGTAGTCTCGCCTTGCTATTCGCTATTACGACTCATATGTTTCTTACTAGGAAGCTGGCAATTTTGATTGTATTTTGTTTTTTCTCTTCTAGTTTTCTTAGTTTTATTTTGTTTTCCACATCTATCTACTGACATCCTTCATCAGCGCTCATAAAACTTAACGTTGTTTTTGAATTCATGTTTCTTGGAATGCCTGACTGTGATCCAGTGGTCGATGCTTCCAGGAAACTTACAGAGGCTGACGACCCAAACCTCTTGCTTTCAGACTATCACTGATTTAATTCTATGCAAGGCGCATTGTCTGGTCAGTAGTTTCAATAAATGTCTTGAGGAAGGCTTTATAACAAAACAGGAAACCATCTTTAATGGTAGTATACACAAGTTAACTGAAGATCTGAGAAATATGATCAAGAAAATATTTTGATGGCAGAATAATGATGCTCTGGTTTGATATTAATAAAAGATTTTGTCAAAGATAAGCTGCAAAATTTTAGATTGTTAACTGTACTTAAGCAATTTTGGTATGTTGTGGAGAAAATAATTATTTATAAGATGGAGATAATGAAATGTTCTTACCCTGACCTATTTTTTGCGATTCAACCGCTAGAGTTTTTTATTTTCGATTTTTTTCATCTCTTCTTGGGAGAGCCGATAACCTTTCAGTGGCTACTTACGCATATAGAGCAATATATCAATGGTGATCCATATATATATATATATATATATATATATATGGCATAAAATTACATAAGATATGTAGTTTTTCGTACGTTACTTTGTAACCTTTTTTCAATCTGAAGTATGTATGAGATACACAGATAAATAGATATCAATTTCTAAAGGAGTAAAGGATTTTTGAAAATCTTTTAATCCGGCAGATTTTATCACTTTAAACATTATTTTAGGGGTTACTCATATTTGAATAGACGCTCTATTTATTTGTTAAACAGAATATTTATCTATTTTCGTCTGTCGGTTAGAATATCTGAGAAATCTTATTAAAGAAAAATATGAGCTCTCCGGCAGCGTTCGAACCAGCTGACCTTCAGTGTTCATTATATATATTAAGTTCTATTCTGTATCGAGCACTCTTTATAAAAGTAAATGCTTGAACAGTGGGTTTTAATCTGCTTGTTCCTTCACTTTCTTGCAATATATATATATATATATATATATATATATATATATAACGTAGTTTTTGAATATATATATATATATATATATATATATATATATATATATATATATATATATATATTAAGGAATTATGCGGAAATTTATGAAACTGGTATTAGGCGACATATTTGAATATGTATTTGTTTAACATAATTAGTTTTTAATGGATACCTTTATTTGAGTGAAAACTCCGTTTATTATATATATATATAATTCCCTCTTGTCACGCTCAGCTGTTTGGGTTATTATTTTTTTTATATCTTAATGTAAGATACTTAATAGTAGGTAGATCAATATATACCGATGAATGTAACGAATTTTTTTAATTTTCTTGATAGTGTGAATCTTGCTATAGTAGAAATAGTCAATGATGCATTTATTTCTGCTTATATCTGAGTAGTTATTTGTGTACTGTTTAGTTATTTCTAAAATTCTTTAAAGGGAATATTCTTGGATCGTTGACAACATGGGAGAAAAGTTTGCTTATGTTGCTTAGTTCTTTACAAAATAATGTTTCAAGAAACGATCTGTCCCTGGTTAACTATGTTTTTTATAACCGCTATTTTCTGTACATGTGTTGTAGTGCCATGAATATCAACTCGGAATTAGAAATCGAAGTGCAGTGTTCAAATTCCAGTTGAATTTGTTTCATTCACAAAAGCACAGATACCTTTGGAAAAGGTATTAATACATCCCTTCTCCATCCAGCTATGGGTTAAATAGCAAGACAGATATAGGTGGAGAATTTAGAAAAATTACACACACACACACACACACACACACATATATATATATATATATATATATATATATATATATAAGGTGTGAACAAAATAATGAAAACACATTGAAATTTGAAGCAAATATACTTCAGTGTGGGGCATAGCCGCCTTTGGCAGTTATAACAGGTTAAATTCTGCGTGGGATCGACTCGTACAAAGTTTGAATTGCTTGCAGAGGATTTTTTAGCTATTCTTCATCGAAAAAAGACAACATATCTTTCAATGATAATGGTAGATGATATTGACTTCTCACTTGTTTTTCTAAAATGAATCATTGATGTTCAATTCTGTGAACTGTGGTGACCAGATAAGATGTTCTACTTCACGAGAATGTTCCTCGTGCCATTCAGTTACAACTTTAGCAGTATGACTGGGTGCTTTATCACCTTGAAGATGGCATTTCCCTCCGGAAAAAGTTGCTGAACTATATGATGAAGTTGATCACATAAAATTCTTGTTGATTTTAATAATTTAAATAATATCCGTAGAGAAGGAAACAGCAATTTTATCACGAATATGAAGTATTACTAATATTGAATTACCTAAATGGAACTACAGGTATACTGATTGGAATCGAAAGAAATTGTATTAATTACCTAAATGAAAATATAGTTTCTTCTGCAGAAATGAACAGCATTTTAAATAAATGCCAGTCATTTGGAAAATAAAAACTGACATATTAAACAAAATGTTTAATTTTTTTTTCAAATAAAGTTGTTGTGTAAAAACAAATAACTAATTAATTTATCTCTATTTTTATTTTACAAAGTGAATATATTCATAATTCTGATTCATATTCATTTTTCTTTGGTTTATTGAGAATGAGGTAAATGTTGCAACTGGAAAATGACTTTTACATATTTCTTTTCATAAGTGCTTGAAATTTTTTGCCAACATTAAATCTTTCACTCATCACCAGAATCAATGCATTAATTTTTAACATAAACTTAATCTTTTAAATTCATTTCCTTAAAAAATGTAGTAATTTTGAAAAGAAAAATTGTTTCATCATTTATCATGTCAAAACCCAACTTTCAAATTGAGTGTAATACCACAGTTCAAAAACCAGCCTGCCCTACTGTTGCATTTAGTTTGCACTAATGCCTTTGAGAAAGGCATGAATCCATTTTCTCTCTGTAGTTTTAGATAAAATAGTAGGGCAAATTATGTTAATGATTCTTAAACCAGTTAAAGAGAACGACTAAATTCAAAACAATGGAGATGGCAACAGAAACAAACTTTTCTAAGAATAGTCAGTCTGGAGTAAGATGGCATTTTTTAAAAAAATATAACAAAATAACTTATTCTGATTTGTTTATTTTTCTCTTATTCTGTTAAAACTTTTCTGAATTATAATTCTGTATTTACATTTATTTTTAGATTCTGACATGGATTTTAACAACGTACCTACATGTTTTCTCAATCATATTTCTCTACGAAGAAAAACTTCACAATAATGGATTTTTAAAATGTTTAAAATATTGTTATGATTGAGATGGAAATGAATCCAGCAATTAACATGGAATTTCCTACTTTTTCTAATAAAATCTTTTGCCAAAAGTTGACATCTCAGACTCAAGTGTGCACAAAGAAAATTGAATTTTCTTCTGAAGTATGTGGTAAATCTTTTATCTAAAAGGCAGTCTAAATATGCATTTTAGAACTCATACTGGTGACTTTCCATATTCTTGTGAAATATGCAGTAAAGCTTTCCCCAGAAAAAGTAAATTGAAATCTCATTTTCTAATTCATACTGGAGAAACTCCATATTCTTGTGAAGTGTGTCGCAAAGCTTTCTCTCACAAGAGTAATTTAAAAATTCATATAAGAACCCACACTGGAGAGACACCATACACTTGCCATGTGTGTGGCAAGACGTTTTCTTATTGGAATAGCTTAAAATCTCATATGAGATTTCACAATGGAGAAAATCTTTTTACTTGTCAAGTTTGTGGTAAAACCTCAGGTTTAAAAGCTGACTTGAAGAAACACATGAGAACACATACTGGTGAAACTCCATATTCTTGTGAAGTATGTGGCAAAGCTTTTTCTGAGAATAGTACATTGAAAGGGTCTATCAGAATACATACTGGAGAGACACCATTTTCATGTAAACTGTGTGGAAAATCTTTTTCTTTAAAACAAACTTTAATACAGCATACAAGAACACACACTGGAGAAACTCCTTTTTCCTGTGAAGTATGTGGTAAAACTTTTTCTCAAAGTGGAACCATGAGACGTCATTTGAAAACTCATGTAGGAAAGATCCCAATTTCTTGTGAAATATGTAATGAAACTTTCATTTGTCTGATGACACTGACGTTTCATATGAAGACTCATCCTGGAGAAAACTTTATTTGTGAGATGTGCGGTAAAGTTTTATGTTCAATGGCAAATTTAGTTAGCCATATGAGAACTCATACTGGAGAGACATCGTTTTCTTGTGAAGTATGTGGACAAAATTTTACTCAGAAATCTACCTTAAAAAAATCATATGAATATTCATTTCATGTAAAGTTTGTGGAAGAGCATTTTCACGAAAGGGTTCCTTAAAAATTCATGTGAGAACGCACACTGGAGAAACACCATTTCCATGTGAGATATGTGGTAAGGCATTTGCTCAAATTAATAAATTAAAAATTAATTTGAGAACTCATACTGGGGTGACTCAATTTACATGTGATGTTTGTGAAAAAGCTTTCTCTCATAGAAGTGTTTTAACATCTCATTTAAGAATTTATACTGGAGAAACTCCATTTCCTTGTGAAGTGTGTGGAAAAGCTTTTTCTCGAAAAAGTACTTTGGTAAATCATGTAAAAACACATACTGGAGAATATTCATTTATTTGTAAAGTCTGTGGTAAAGCTTTTTAAAAAAAAGTATAATTTAAATGTACATATGAAAACGCATTTCCCGACTTGTATATAAGTGTCATACTGGGAAAAGTAGATAGATCTATCGATCGCCCGGTTCACACTCCACCCACGTCTATTGAACAGGTTAAGAGGCTCATCCCTTGTTCCCTGTTTAGGATGTGGTTTCCGGCTTTCTCTTTTCCAATCTTCTCACTTTGTTTTTTTTTTCAATTGGAATAGATAGATCTATCTATCGCCCGGTTCACACTCCACTCATGTCTATTGAACAGGTTAAGAAGATCATCCCTTGTTCCCTGTTTAGAATGTGGTTTCCGGCTTTCTCTTTTCCAATCTTTTCACTATTACGTAGCCCCCTGCACATCAGTGGCGTTACCGCCTTGCTCGGGGTGATACAATTAAAAAAAAAAGAAAAGAAACATAAGACACGCATTTGACAGTTTAATCAAATTTTTATAGTACTAGGTGTTTCTATTATTTTGTCTACTTTGTGTGTGTGTGTGTGTGTGTGTGTGTGTGTGTGTGTGTGTGTGTGTGTGTGTGTGTGTGTGTGTGACACAACACTCAAGAAATCCCGGACCTTACTAATAAAACAACAACTTTTAGGCACAATTCAACTTTATTCTTCAACATAGTCTCTTTTTAGGGTGATACACTGATTCCAAAGCTTCTCTAACAATTCGATGTTTTTTTTTAGAACGATTTGTCCTTGGACTCAAAATATGCCTCAGTTTCCGAGATCACTTCTTCATGGGAGCCAAATCTCTTGCCCTGGAGCATTCTTTTGAGAATGCAAAGAGCTAGTAGTAGCTTGGGGCAAGATCTGGAGAATAGGGTGAATGCAGAAGCAATTTAGAGTGCAGTTCATGTAGTATTGCCATCGTTGCGATCGACTTTTGACACGGTGGAATGATCACTTTTTTCTACTTCATTTGTGACCGGTTTTTTGGCGATTTTATCCTTCAAATGTACCAATAATGTTATATAATAATCACTATTGGTTCTTCGGTAACTCATATAGACGCGATGAGTTAAAAAAATTACTCTTTAAAAGACGGTTTCTTCGTTTGATGGGGAATAAAATGATTTGGTTTGTTTTATTTTATGGCATATCAACATCTCAATTGGCTATTTAATGCTGACAAGATCTTTACAAAAGATTTGCATAAAAAGAATATATATTCTTTGTAAGAAATTAGTTCGGATATCAAATTTCATTGACGTATTTTTGTAAAATTGGTGTTGTCGAGAGGCAGATGTATTACTGGTATATAATTTTTTTTTCAAAAATATATTGCTGCTAATACTTTTTTTTATCAAAGACGTATTGTTTGTAATATTTTCTCTTCATAAATATATTGCTGATAATAAAAAATCACTATTATTGTGATTCGGGGTCCTTCACCTTTCTCAATCTCTTCTTAAAAGGTAACTCTGGCTCAACGTCTGACCCTTTCTCATTTCTCCTGGTAATACTTTCTTCTCCAAAAAGTACTGCTAGAATTTTCACTATAAAAATCTATTTTTATACTTTCCTAATGTTTTGACTTTTTGCCCATAGCCGAGACCTTAACAGGTGCTCCCACTCCGGGTCAGACTGGACCTGAGAACAACAGTAATTGAGGGGTGGTTCCATGCTATTCAAAACTTCCCAATTAGAGGTCTGCTTGATACAGTTTAGCGTCAAACCTAGGACTCGGATGTAGTTTATCGTCATGCCTAAGACGTCTCATTGGTGTTGTAGGGGTGCCCCCCTCTGCAGAGGTGATTGGTTCAGACAAGAGCTTTCCGCCCCTAATGTTGTGTCTTATCTTTACCACCGTTGACCAGTTGACAAGCCAACAAGTAAATTCCTTCATCCTCAGTGGCGTGCATTTTACACCCCTACCCTCTCTAACCAATCCCACCGTCTATGGCCAAATAGGATTTTAGAACAAGCTCGGCAACAAACCCACCCATTCCCTCGTTCGCAGCCAAAACAAAACAAATCACTATTATTGTGATTTGGGCTCCTTCATCCCTCTCAATCTCTTCTTAAGAGGTAACTCTGGCTCAACGTCTGGCCCTTTCTCATTACTCCACTTTTATCCGACCTGGGAGAGTGGTATTTCACCTTCCTCCTACTCACCTGACTTCTCTTCCAGCTTTGGGAGTTTTAAGTCAAAACCCTGGACTTCGTCACTAGGGTTCTTTGCTTTTTGTTTCCTATTCATTGCCTTATGTGGTTGTGGGAGCTGAGTGGTGACACCGTGTAGTCATTTACGTAACGACACAGACGACGAACGAACGAACGAACGCCACTGATCGCTGCTAATAGCCCCTGTGATGGCACCCGAATTCTTCCACCCGGTTGGCTATGATCAGATTCTACTGGAATAAGATCAATTCGTCTATCTTCTTCCTCCCCAGAGTCCTCGTCTGTTTCCATATCTTCTTACACCGCAAGGGTTGCTTTCTTTGTCTTGGCTTTTTCCTTCTTAGGCTTGCTTACTCCACAGTCAGTTACTTTGGCTAATTTTAGGTCATTGGCATGAGCCCTTTTTGTTCTTTCTGCCATCTGGAAAATAGGGAAAATTGTTTCATTGGTCTTCAATGTCAACGCAACCAAAATGCGTCAGATGCGCAAAATTATGTTGATCAGTTTTTAACATTAGAAAACCGTCATTACCATTATTGT
Organism: Ascarosepion bandense; assembly: GCA_037127315.1. Classification (NCBI taxonomy): domain Eukaryota; kingdom Metazoa; phylum Mollusca; class Cephalopoda; order Sepiida; family Sepiidae; genus Ascarosepion; species Ascarosepion bandense. The sequence continues at coordinate 4,749,464 of JBBBDQ010000139.1, read as the reverse complement.
GTCTTGTAAAATGACTGTCAGTAAAATCATTAAATTTCAGTTCGTGATTCTTTTGAGAAATGTAACAGAAAAGAAAAGCCCTGATATATGGTCAACTCTAAATCGAACAAGGCTCCACATCAACACATACGACATCCATTGTGTAGCGCTTTGACAAAACACGGTTCGACAACAGCTCAGCTCGCGACTTTCAAATTTGGTAATCTTCGGTTTTGGCTTTTGACAGTATTTTAAAAGATGAAATCCACTCTAAAAAGTTAGAGATCTATGACGAAAGGAGTGATAGAAGAAATGTCGTAATATTCTTCAAACGGATATCTTGAATGCATACCAGAATTAATAAATTGATGGCAACAGCATATCAAAAGTAGACGGAGGAAATATTTGGAGGGCGACAAGTTTCATTAAGTTGTAGATAAAGCAATTAATTTGTCTGATGAATATCTTTGCAAAATTTACCATGACCACACACACACACACACACACACACACACACACGCACGCACGCACGCGCGGGCACACACACACACACACACACACACACACACATATATATATATATATATATATATATATATATACAGGGTGTATCAAAAATTAATTCTGCAAATTTGTGGGGCGTGTTCCTCAAATCAAACAAGGATAAAAGTTGATATAAACATACTGTTGTGCCGTGGCTCGTACATGTGACATTCGGTCGCCCGGATGTATAAAAGATAATGTGCCATTACCACGGACTTCGGGAGTGACAACTACTACTGAAAGAGACTGTAAATGTTGTATATTTATCTTGGTTGTACCACTCTGGTAATAAAGTAGTTAAGCTACATTTCTCGGTGTATCTCTTCATTCCACGATACAACAGTTGGCGACGAAGTATTCGAATTGATAGCGATCTACCAAAAAAGCGTCTAAAAAATTCGAAAGTTTTTATAAAATACACTCGATAAGTCACCTCAAATCTGCGCCGTATCATCCAAGATCAAATGGATTGGTTGAAAGATTTATCGACGTGTTCAAAAGTGCGATCAAAATGGGAAATGGCGTAAAAGCATAAAATGAAGAATTACAAAAATTCTTATCTATTTATCGAATGGAAATACTAACGCGAACATGTCAACTGCTGAACTAATGTTCGCTAGAAAGGTTCGCTCAGTGCTTGATAAAGTGATTCCGTCAAAAAAAGGAAACCAAGGAAATAAATAATACCTTGGATAAAATTTATAGTCCAGGTAAGAAAATATATTTCTTAATGTATTATTTAGAAAAAGCAACCTGGCTAAAGGGCATTATTGAAAAAAGAGTTGGTAATATGATGTACATAATAAAACATTCAAAAACGTAGGAAGACATATTAACCAAATAAAAAAAAGGTATACCCAAGACACAAATGAACGACGAGGAGAACTAATGTCCGTTATTTATGACATGTTTGAGGTACCGAGGAACTCACCAATACAACAAAACCGTACGAACAAACGAAAACGCACCCCGATGGCTTGGTAGGTTAATCTAAGGCTATTGTTAAATCAGTCGGGTTTCGATACTGGTTAAATTAAATGCATATCTCAATATGCATTTAATTTAGTTACGCTGATGAGCTGCGAAACAGTCCTAAATGCAGATAATTTATATATAATTGTGTATTTCGGCAGCAATCATTATTTTATACAAGTTTTGCGAAAAGCATATATTATGTTTAGAAAATAACAAATTAAATAAAAATTTAATCGCAATACTTGTTCTGTCGTTTTTAAAGAAACTTATATATATATATATAAGAAATGGATTAAATCGTTGAAATTTGAAATTTATTCATTTAAACGTTATTTTTAATGGACACTCATATTTGAGTAGACGCTCTGTTTTATTATTAAACAATATTATTTTTTGTAAATAATGAATAATTATATTTTTTATAATAAAAATAAAGAAAAGACACAAATATGAGTATTTTTTACAAATAGCGTTTAAACACACACACACATACACACACACACACACACATATATATATATATATATATATATATATATATATATATGTCATAGAAGTGGTACAAAGTAATGGGTTAGCGGTCCAATGTTTGTAATGATTTAATTTTAACAGTGCTCGATACTTAGAGCATTACGAGGTGCTAATATACAAGAACTGAAAAACAACGGCTCCTCTGCTGAAGTAAATTATGTTTTTATAATAAACTTATAATATATATATATATATATATATATATATATATATATATATATATATGTATGTATATGTATCCAAGCATAGGTTTGGTATGGACGGAATAAAATTCCGTATCCAGAAAAACACTATTCTTAAAACAGTGCTCAATAAAAAGTCGAGTGAATAATATTTATTTGGTATTTATAACATAAATATGTTATAATATCACTACAAAAGTAGCTATTTTGTTTCGACACTACTTGTGTCTTATCAAGTGATGATGTTAATTTCAAGTTGAAGAGATTTTAAAATGTACAAAACTAGCTAACCCTCCTTAATCAGGGAGACATTTTTACGTAGTCAGTGTGAACCAATCAAAATACTAGTGATTTCTAATTTGAAGAACATAAGAACAATTTTGGGGGCATTAATGTTAGTATTTGATTAAAATAGACATCAGCATTATTTTTCGGCAATTAGCTTTATTTTACAATAATAATTAAAATTTGTATATCTGTCCACACACACACACACACACACACACACACACACACACACATATATATATATATATATATATATATAAATAACGATTTGTACCCACAGAAATTACTAATGGCTTTAAAAACAGATGTCATATTATATATATATATATACATATATATATATATATATTAATTATTTTTACCATGTTGACTCCTTTTAAGCGGGCTTATATATATGCCTGGATCATTGATTTATGTTGAGTTGACCTCTTTCTACCATTTGGGGCTAAACTCTCTTTACTGTGTTGGATTGATCTCTTTTTTTTATCTTGTCAGTATGTATTTACGCTTATTAAATAATATTGGATTTAAAAAATCATTAATTGCTTAAAATTTACTCTGTGTAAGTTTCGGGTACTAAAATAAAGTCAAGAGATATAAAATTTAAAATATCCCAACGAGAGATATTTCTAAAATAATGTAATTGAGCGTTTGTCTTATGGAGTCTTTTCCTATGTAACGCACTTATTTAAGTAGTAATTTTCGTTTTTTTCCTCTATTTCCGTCAGAAGACGCAATTTTTTTAGTAGGACTCTATTTCTCAGTTGTTAGCTCTGAAACCTTAATCCAGCGTGTCTTAACCGGTGTCGCCCGCGGGCACTAATGCGCCTTGAAAGATACCCAGGTGCACCCAAAATTAACAGAATAGTTTATGAATTATTTTTATATTTAAAAATATTTTTGTTTTTAATAAGCTAGAGACACCAAGCACATGGTTTCCATGTCTCAGCATGTATCACTGCATGTCTTCAAATGTTCGATCGATGTGATTAATGGAGAAGTTTTAGGTTAAGTTCCTTGAAAAATGAACGAGATTATGTTGAAAAATACATATTAGTCGCGTAAAAATAAAGTTCCGTCATGGTTGAAAAACACATCAGTCAGTTTAGTAGCATACGTGATACACGGGATAGGCGATAATGTCTCGAAGGTGAAATGACTGATCGGTCAGAAAATTTTCCCGGAGTAGGTTGCCATTACTTTCTGCAGTAGAGTGGTTGCCAACAAAGACTATAAAATGTAATCTGTCCTGTTGTTTAAACAACAGCTGGAAGGAGAAGAGATTAATACTTTTCCCAATGGTGTTTGAGCGTAAGTGAATCCAACGATCTCAACTGGAATTTGAACGTGGCTCTACGCTTTCTCGTTCCGAGTCGATATCCACTGCATCACGACGAACATTCTACGACCCGGACAAAATATGTGTTTGCATAAAATTAAAAACAGGCCAAGAAAAGTTAGAATTAAATATGCATTGACAAGTGTGTGTTCGCACGCATGCGTACATGCATGTTGCTGTTTTCTTTGCTTTGACCCCCTACCTGACCACACCCATGTTTCTTTGACTGGCAGCTGCGAAGATCGACATTTACCGTTTTTCAGGATTAGTCGTTTACATTCGCATCTGGGGCTGGCGTGAGACATCTTGGACAAGAAAGAAAGAAAGAAAGAAAGGAAGAAAGAAAGAAAGAAAGAAAGAAAGAAAGAAAAAGGAACGATGCAAAAAAATATTCTTTCTTTTGTATCATTTCTTTTTCTTTCTTTCTTGTTTTCTTGGACGAGAAAGAAAGAAAAATGAACGAAAGAAAGAAAAAGAAACGATGCTAAAGAAAGAATGATATCTTGAACGAGAAAAAAGAAAGAAATAAAGATAAAGAACGAAAGCAAGAAAATATATGATAGCAAAGAAAGAAAGATATCTTGGAGAAGAAAGAAAGAAAGAAAGAAAGAAAGAAAGAAAAAGATGCTGAAGAAAGAATGATATCTTGAACGACAAGAAAGAAAGAAATAAAAGCAAGAAAATATATGATAGTAAAGAAAGAAAGATATCTTGGAGAAGAAAGAAAGAAAGAAAGAAAGAAAGAAAGAAAGAAAGAAAAAGATGCTGAAGAAAGAATGATATCTTGAACGACAAAAAAGAAAGAAATAAAAGCAAGAAAATATATGATAGTAAAGAAAGAAAGAAAGAAAGAAAGAAAGAAAGAAAGAAAGAAAGAAAGAAAAGATGCTGAAGAAAAAATATCTTGGACGAGAAAGAAAGAACGAAAGAAATAAGAAAAAAGAATAGAGAAAGAAAAATAACCGATACTAAAGAAAGATATGTTTGGAAAAGAAAGAAAGAAAGAAAGAAAGAAAGAAAAGATGCTGAAGAAAAAATATCTTGGACGAGAAAGAAAGAACGATAGAAATAAGAAAAAAGAATAGAGAAAGAAAAATAACCGATACTAAAGAAAGATATGTTTAGAAAAGAAAGAAAAAAAGAAAGAAAAACGAGGCTAAAGAAAGGAAGATACAAAGATATTATTTTTATTCTTCATATTACCTTTCTTTTAGTCTGTCTCTATTTTAATTAAAAAATCTTGGAAGTGTTTCGCGGAAGATGGAAAGTGCAGCACTGAAATGCAAAGTGGCATTGGGACAGCGAAATATGGCTTTCTAAAGATAAGCAAAGTATTAAGAAACAAAAAAATCTCGTTATAAACAAAGAAAATAGTACTTAAGTGCTATGTAATGTCAGTTCTTCTATATAGCAGTTAAAACAAGACAATCTTCTCACAGATGACGAAGAGAGATGAGGTAATAGAAATCTGGTTTTACAAATGGATGCTGAGTAAACCACAGACTGAACATACAAGCAATTAAGATCATTTTGAAAAAATGGAAGCAAAAATGATGCTTATGTTTAAAACAAGATAGAGAGAGTTGAAATTTTTAGTGCACATAAGGAAAAGTGGGGTTTCGGCCGTTGTACAACAACGAAACAATTATCCAGGGTAAATGACAACAACTCCAACATACACAGAAGGGAAGGTGCATGAGGATAACAACTCTCAGTAAAAGCTTCGGTCTGTCTACCCTATGTGAAGGGATTATCGGGGAAAATATAAAGGATCTGTGGTCCATATAACATCAGGACGATCTTCAGAAGTGGTTCTATACTTCGCAGGTTCCTCTCCAGAGTAGGACCCCCAACAGAGGAGGACATGAATAAGGACTGTGTATACGCCATTATATTTAGTTGTGGAAAGAAATATAAAGGAGAAACAAGCCGCCCTCTTAAGGTAAGGCTACAAGAACACCGCAAGGCCGTAACACAAGGGGATAGAAAAATCAGGCGTAGCTGACCACATATGGAGGGAGAAAGGGGGTCATCGCCCCCTATGGGATGAAGTTGAAATAATAGAGAACGACATTGGAAACTACTTAAACTTAAGGAATCAGCACATATGCTAGGCTTAAAAAATCTCCTAAGCCGACTAAGCATACAGATGAACACAATTTGGGACCAGTAATACGTAGCGTCACAGAATATCATTAGTGTCAAAAATGCAATATGAGCTCTGGTAAAAAATACTAGAGAAAACCATTAACATCAAAAATACTGGAGAAAAACATTGACATCAAAAAATTGCAATATGAACTCTGGTAAAAAAAGGGTTACTGGACATTGGGTTCCACAAATCCAGTTGTTCTTGTTCTTAAGGACACATGGCCCAGTGGACTTGACTCTTAGAGTTGTGAGTTCGATACCAGGCTACAGCAGTGGTGAACATGTAACTTTTAGGGTTAGAGGGAGATAACTCATGTCTTCTAATCTTACTACTACGCAAGGAATAAGAATGTTATATCCCAGTGATTGTAATAAAGGGTTCGGTTCGAAATTCCTAGTACTTGATGAAAGGCCAGAGCGTACAACGGTCGAAACGTCGTACAAATGGCAACAAAGATGAGAACAATAGTCAGAACAATATAAATACTGTAAATAATACCTAATCTCAGAAATATAGACAAATACTAAAGGAAAAAAGGCTTGGAACGTTCGACACTCACAGAGCATATGCGAGGCACAGGGGAACAGAGCAGCGCATTATCTACTTGACATGATAGCCAAAAGACAAAATTTACTAAGAACTACAAAGAAATCACGGAAAGCCATGATCCTCGACGAGTTAAATAGAATAATAATAAATAGGGATTCTTATTCGGACTTAGAAATTTTAAAGCCACTTATAAAAAGAATTTGTCTTTAGATGCATAGAAGTATTCCTCAGTAAATTTCATTGAAGTTGAAATGTTGAAAGAATTATTCTGAATCAAACCATGACAGTTGTGGATGTTCGAATCGGCTTTAAAGGGGCATTTCGAATTAGCCCATTTTAACTGAAACAATGACGCCACGATTTACTTAACTCAATAAATGAAATTGAAGTACAGCGTGTCAAACAAAAAGTATACACACTTTTCAACTTCCTCGTCAGTTTAAATATTTATAAATATTTATAATCATTAATATTTCTTAATTTTAAACATTAATCTTGTTTGCAAGGAATAAACACTGCCTTTATTGTCATTTTTGGCAGGTACCCTGTATATTTTGATCATTTACTCGCAATAACGGGTCAATATTTTTTGTCGGAGCATGAAACAATTATTTCCCCCCAAATTATCGAACATACTAGTCGACCAATATTTCGAGTACCTCCTGTGATTATTTTGTCTATATTGTAAAAAGTAAAAAGTAAAATTAAAAAGTAAAAGTATTCCGTAAAAAGTCTTCCGACATTGTTCCCACATTTGACTTCATTCTTAGCTTTCTGTCTTTCTTTCTTTGACATTATTACCTCTGCCTTAGGACGGAGGTATTGTATTCAGTCACGTTGTTTGTTTGTCTGTCTGTCAGTCGGACGTCATGATATCTGAAGATCCGCTGGACGGATTCGGATGAAACTTTTCGGAATGATTGGCTTCATTACTGAAACAAACTAATTAGATTTTGGGTTCAATTTGGTTCAGGATAAAGTTTCTATGCTATTTTTCCGATTTTATTATTAAAATTTAATTTTTGCACTTCAAATGCCAAATACTGAATATATCATTTAAAATACTGAATTACCTCCCCTGTTTCATTTTAAGTCTGAATTTAAGTTTGAGAGCAGTTGAGTTGGTGTGTTATATTTTCACTCTTGAGAGCGGTGAAGTTCATTGCAGTTATTCTTTCTCATTTTAATAATCATTTCTTGTTAACTGCTGGGTTGATGTCGATATATTTATTAATGTCTCTACGATGTGCGTTGTGGTGCAGTGGACATCGACTCAGAACGACAAATCGAGGAGCCGAGTTCGAATTCCAGTTGAATTCATGACATTCACTTAGGCTTGGGATGTATATTAATCCGTCTCTTCCCTCCAGTCATGGGTTATATGATAGGACAGATTGGGTCTTATATCCTTGGCTGGCAACCAGTCTACAACAGAAAGCAACGGCAACCTACTGCAGGATAATCTTCTTCCCAGTCAGTTATGTCTCTTTAGAGACATGATCGACCTAAGCGTGTATCACGTACGGCACTTAACTGATTGACTGATGTTGATATTACCATGACGAAGTTTTACTGACTCTGAGTTCTTTTTCTAGTTTATATATGGTTTTAAATATTAAATAATATTTATTTATTTACATGTGGTTTATTTACAATATATTTTAACCAGTTTACTCCAAGCAAGGCAATAAAGCCACTAATGCGGGAGAGGATACTGAGTGCGAAAGAATATGAGAAAATAAAACACGAAGAAGGAAAGAGAACAATAAAAAAAATAAAAGGGAGACGAAAGATAACGATTGATATTGTATTTTTTTTTTTATCTGTCATAAGAAGATTATATTTTAAGAAACAAAAGACCAAACTTTTATTACTATCTATCTGTTCAGAAGGTGGCTAAGATTAAAGCATAATATAGCCTCAGGAATGCCCACCTGAAATGCATGCAGGGATACTTTTTTATGTGTGACATGGCATTAAAAATACCCTGATATTATGCGATTGTTGATTCGAGTAAATACTCTCAGGTTTGCAAAAGATTTCGGGCTTTTTACTATCAGCAGGATTCAGTATCAAGAAAACTGCCAACCAGGCACCCTCATCATAACACGGAACCATCATAATGAAAGATTGCAGCCACTGATCAGTGAGTTCAAGTTAAGACAGATATTTTTTTTTATAAGCGTTTCACGCCAAGCAAGGCATGTCACTGCCACTACTGCGCAGGGGGCTACGTAGAGTGGAGAAAGGATGATTAAATATAGGAAATGTCAGAGGGTGGGTGATAGGCGGGCAAGGATACTGAGAATGAGGGTTGGGTAGATGAGAGTGTTCTGAGAATAATTGGGAGTTAGTGTGATAGGAGGTGTCTATTGACCCTACATTTAAACACCCGGAGATTGTAACTGTCGGGCAAGCAAAGTTGTGGAAGGGAGTTCCACAGGCGGGAAGCGCGAGAAAAGAAGCTGTTGGAGTAGAATTTACGGTTATATCTTATTTGTTTAACTGTAAAAGGGTGGGACCTAGTTGCTAATCTAGTATCTCATGTAAATTCGTGCTTAGGTGGCACCAGTGATCTAAGCTCATCGGAGCAGTAGCCATGAAAGTACTTGTAGAAGAGGCACAGGGAAACCACATCACACCGGTGAAAGAATTGGAAAAAGAGATAAACCTTTACTCTTGTTCAATAAACATGGAAAGAGTACTGACCGGGCGATAGATGAACTTATCTACACCTATTAATCTGTTCGCAGCTCAGCAAGAGTCATATCTAGGAGGGTTGTTAAATAAGTCCAAGGAGAGAATTACTAAATTATTAAAAACTCTATAAAGGTTATACCAAGAGTTAAACTCAAAGGAATACGATTAGATCAATTAATCAAGTTAAAATTAACAAAAATTGAAGTTTAAATATACACACACGCCATCAAAGACTTTCGAGTTGTCCAATGTTACAACCCGGTTTTCACCGTTTTTATCGAGAGAATGATACTCTTTCCGCCATTATCGTGAGTACATCAGTAGTTACCCTGGAGAAACGTGAATCCTATTGCTTGTCCGAGAAAAGTTTCTACATGATGAACCATTTCAGTATTTATTAGTGTCTTTAGGAGTTTTTCAAAATTAGGTAAAAGTCTATTATGTCGATAGTTGGAAGTGTCGGATAGCTCACTAGAGTTCTTAAAACTAGAAAAAGAAATGATGACTTCTAACAGACAGAAAAGCAGGAGTTTAAAGAGTTTAAAGAGAACAGGGGACAGTTCGGGAGCACACATCTTAATGGTAATTAAAAGAAATGCTGTCAGGTCCACATGATTTGTGGGGATCTAGGTTAGAGATGATAGCAGAAAGCATGGAGGGGTTCTCATTTAACAGAGACTCAGTTCTAAATAGGAAGTTAGGCATGGGTACTCCGGATGAGTAAAAAGTAGAGATGGAGGAGAATTTATGACCAAAGCATTCAGCTTTATCAGCGGAGGATAACACCTCAAAATGATTGAAGAGTGGGGAATTGAGCATTTGGACTTATTTAATACCCTATTACAGAGCCGCCAGTAATCCCGAAAGCCAAGGAGGCTATGCGATGCCTCATTCTCTTAGCAAACAGGGACTTTGCTCCTTCGAAAACTCGCTTACATTTTAAACGAGTAGCATTTTTTCTTTGCTTTTTTTTTTATTTCTTCCTAACTGGCCGTTTCCAAAATTATTTTAACTCATTTTTCTCGAGTCCCTAATCCCCAGACGTTCTCCATTTTGTCATTTTCCTTCTGACTGCATCTGTTGCGATTATTATTGTTTGTATTTACTTAAGATTTATCTTTTACGTGAGACATTGTGTTTTATGCTTGTTTTAATGTGTTTTCGTAGCAAACAAAAAGCAAAAAACAAATCACTTTGGTAGGTTAGTAATTAGGTAGATACAACACGATGTGTACATTCCAAAGTGGGGAGGGAAGGTTTAGCAAATTCTTCTCTACAACTCAACATTTATTAGCGAACGTAATGTACATATTTGGGTGGAAAAAGAAAAATGAATGAAAAAAATAGACAAAAATCGAGGCAAAATAAAAAATATAACTATATGAAATAAAGAAGTAAAAAAAGAGAAGTAGAAAGAAAATATGGAAGATTTCCAAGGAGAAAAAATTGTCGAACCAAAAATAGGAAATGGCGGAACGAAAAGATTTAATGCCGTCGAAGTTGGAAGAAAAATTCTGTAAACGAAAATGAAATGGGTAATAACAAATAAGCTAGAGGAAAATGAGTTAGAAAATGTAAAGGAAACCGTAAACTGTGAGATTTTGAATGAAAAAAGTATCATATAAACAAACAAACAATGACAACAGAGAGAAAGAAAAATAGGAAACAAGAAGGAAAACAGAAGAGGATGGAAGGAAAGATAAAAAGAAATGACGAAAAAAAAAAAGAAAATCGAAAAAAAAGAAAGAAAAAATTTATAATAAAACAACTTAATTCCGAAAAACAACTTAATTAAACTAAAGAAAGAAAAACATATTTACAATAAAAAATGACAGTCGGTCAGTTAAGCGCCATACGTGATACACACTTGGGCAATCATGTCTCGAAAGAGACATGACTGACTGGGCAGAAAATTATCCCTCAGTAGGTTGCCATTAATTTCTGCAGTAGACTGGTTGCCAACCAAGGCTATAGAACCCAATCTTCCCTATTATTTAACCCATAACTGGAGAAAAGAGATAGATTAATACCTTTCCCAAGGGTATTTGGACGTAAGTAAATCCAACGAATTCAACTGGAATTCGAAACCGAGAAACCGATTTGTCGTTGCGAGCAGATATCTACTGCACCACAACGCACATCCACACAAAAATGATAAAGCAACTAAATTAATATTTAAAGAAAGTAAAATTACTAGTTAAAATGCAGGTAAGAAAAAGAAACAATATAAAAAGAAAAAAGTAAAAACAACGAAAAAGAAAATTTGAAAGAAACATGTAAAAAGAAATGTTTATAAGACAGAAATACTAGAAAGAAAACTGTCAAAAGAAAGAAAAAAGTAAGAAAAAGAAAGAAGAGAAAGAAAGAAGAGAAAGAAAGAAAAGAAAGAAAGAAAAAAGAGACAAAAAGGAAAGAAAAAGAAAAGAAAAAGAAAAGAAAGAAAGTATATGAAAAAGAAAAACAAAAAGAAAAGAAACAAAAAGAAAGAAAAATAGAGAGTAAAAGAAGAAAAAGACCGGTTGAAAACAACAGACAGGCAGGTTAAAGGCAAGGAAAAAGACAGACAAGTATTTTAAAAGTTTTTTCATAGTATAAAAAAGAAAGAAAAAATAAACGAATGATAAAATTGAGAGAAAAAAAAGTGAAAAAAAAGAAGCGATCTAAGGAATGTTCTACTGCAATGCTGAACCTTTCCAGCGAAAACTATGAGGATGAAAATTGTTTTTCATTTACTTAAGCGACTGGCGTCGCCGCGCCGCCTAGTGGAGGGGCAATTGTTCCCGGCAAAGGCAAGGCTTTTCCGCCTATTTTCACTCCCCGTGGAACACGCGATTCAAATGTTTCAAGCGGGAAACGTCAACAGCGTCTATCGCGTCTTGTAAAAGATGATGTCGCACGAATGTCAGTTCACACTCTGTAATCCTCAATCTCAAATACAATCGGCGCAAAAATCTTCAAAACGGAAATGGAAATGAATAATGTGATCTTTAAAGGGAGAACAAAAAAAAAATAAATGGCTACAAAGAAGAAAAAAAACAGAATGTAGCTGTAAAAAGAAAAAAGAATATAAGTTAGAAGGAAGAAAGCAAGAACGTAGTTAGAAAAAAAAAAGAAATTAGGAAAAGGATTTTCAATAAGCGCCAAAATACATTCGTAGATATGTTGGCCATTATTCATTTGGGCTTTAAAACAAGCACATTTGTGGAGCGAATGAGTGACCACTGACCACTTGACTTACAAGGGTATAAAATATGTTCAATATCCGTTACTTGTGGTATTATTTTTATAAAGCTCTTTCATATTCAATGCCATTTTCAAAATGTAATACGCACACACTGACAGACATACACAGACAAAACATACATATTTAAACAGTGTAGACATAGATACCAGCATAGAATGGCGACAGTTTGCTCTTAAATGTAATTGTCAAACAATGTAAGTTGAAGAGTACCTCGACGGTTTACATATGCTTGTTACTGAAGGATTATGATTATACTCTTTACTATTATACTTAATATACTATTTTTATTCGCCTTGCGATGTTCTTGCAGTCTATTCTTAACACTGCAAGGCCGTAACACGAGGGATAATTGAAAAATCAGGCGTAGCTGACCACATATGGAGGGAAAAACAAGATCAACTGCTCCTATAGGATGAAGTATTAAATAGAGAACACCATTAAAGAATACGAAAACTAAAATCGTCGCAAAAATCTCTTAACTCGGCGAAGCATAGAAATGAATACAATATGGGAACTAGTGATACGGAGTGATAGAGAAAAACATTACAGACAACAAAATTGTAATATGAGCTCTGGTAAAAATAGTGTTGAGACATTAGGTTTAAAAGTCCCGCGAATTCAGACACTGATATCATCAAGGGCACATGACCCAGTGGATACCGTTGGTTGGTTAGCTGTAAGTTCAATACCTGGCTACATCAGAAGTGTACAAATTACTGATACTGAGACATCTGGAAGAGCCATGAATCATGGGGACTAGAACAATCTAACCCGAACCAAATAAAGGATTCTAATCACGTAAATGATGTCGGAGCGTACAACGGCAGAATCGTGTGTATATGAAAACAATGATGAGACCATAGTCCGAATGATGCAATAATAATAATAATAATAATAATAATAATAATTATCATTATTATTATTATTATTATTCCTGCCATGGGGCGTTATCATTATTTACGCTATTTATATTCGTGTGTATCTGGAGTTTTGGTCGAAATAACTGAGCAGCATTAGAAATAAGAACGAGACGAGATATTCCTAAACGTGAAAAGAAAAATGTTTACGACCGTAGATTAAATAAGGGCGCAATTCATAATTTCCTGTATTCCATATCCAAATACACTTGTTTAATGCTTTTATTGAATTACTGATTTATTTCCTACCGCTTATCAACTTTTTGAAGATTATTTCAAGCCAAAAAATATTTTGAGGTTATAAGATTTTGTTCGTTTTTTACAGATAATAATGATTTAGTCATGCAAGTCTTACTAATTAACCCATAGCTGGAGGAGAAGAGATAGATTCATAGGTATCCCAGGTTTATTTGCGAGTAAGTTAATATAATGAACCCAACTGGAATTAAAACTCTGCTTTTCGATTAATATTTCCAAGCTATTATCCATTACCCAACCGGCACATTTAAAGTTACAACACCAGACATTCTTAAGATATTTAAAATAGACATTGGGAAATTTAATTTACTGCGTAGATAGAAGTTGGCCTTTTGGCCTTTCCCTTTTCTTGCCTTGTTCAGGATTATTTTTTCGTCCAGGAACTTGGATGTTTGTTACACCATCATTGCTGGAATTGAGAGCATGATACATTAAAAAAAAGTTTTAGACATGTCAGATTAAATAAATTGCAAATATTACGTCTGCCTATTTTTAATAAAATCCGTTCATACTCACGGATAATCTTTCGCGTATTATAAGTGAAAGATATCAGAAATGAGCTGTAACATTGACAGATGTTATTATCATTATAGACCAGTACACAGTTGTATCTAAAAGTGTTCAATACAATTATATTGTATAACTTTTGAATATTCTTCATTTGTGAACGAGTTATTACGCGACCTAGGTTTCTACCATGTGGTGTCCTCAGGCGATTTGAAATAAGTTATTTTACCATTTTTTTAAGAACGTTCCAGCAAAAATGAATTATTGAATAAAAGAAAAGATAATATGACTAAGTGTAACTATACCATAAAATACATATTAGGGTCATACAACCAAGGATGAAAATGCTATAATTTATTCTAAATTTGAAAATCGCGTTCAAAAAATCCCCGTTACGTGAGCTTTCTTGAAAAAACGGTGAAATCATTTTTTGCAAATCTCCTGAAAATATCATATGGCATAAACCTAGGTTGCATAATAACTCGTTCACAAATGAAGAACATATATATATATATATATATATATATATATATATATATATATATATATATAGGAAAGAATATTAATAAAAAGTTTAGAATTTTAAAATGTACTTTTTTAAACAGTATTTGTTTATTTTTATTATATTTTATATTTCAGACCGTCCTCGGTCCTTCATCAGAAACAAGTGATTTTTAAATTTGAATTAAAAACGTATTTCACGATAGCGTCCGAATATTTTTTTGTTTACATCACGTGGTGTCGATAAACCAATCAACATGCGGCACGTCCGTTTGTTCATTTTCGGTAAACCAATCAACATGCGGCACGTCCGTAGAGAAAGTCTGTTTGTTTTAGATAAAAAATTCTTTGGAATATCTGAAAAAAGAAAAAAATTTTTTTACCTCTTGAAATATTTGTAGAGATTCAACACACCTAAGTCCCTATTTAACCCTAGCTTGTGTGTATTTAATTTTAAAATCCAGTATTTTTCTTTCTTTCTGCGTGTGTATGTAGAACTAAAATTGGAGTCTATTAGTAAACATTTGCAATTTTCTAAAGTATGATCAGGTTGATTAAAATGGGCTGCAATTGGGGAGTATACATTTTTTTGTCGTATATCTAGTTTGTGATTATTGAAGCGAAGTCTAAAGCTATTACCGGATTCGCCGATATATCCACTGTTGGGGCAAATTGAGCAGAGGAGAAAGTAGATGATGTTTTTGCTATCACAAGTAAGGTTTGGTGGGTGTAATTTTATTTTGGTGTTGGGTACAGAGAATGTTTTGTCTGTTATTAAATGTTTACAAATTAAACAGCGAGGCTTTCCACATTTTAAATTCCCTGATAGGTTTGTATTATTTAAATATATCAACTATCCTCACTTCTAACAAATATTTAAATAATACAAACCTATCAGGGAATTTAAAATGTGGAAAGCCTCGCTGTTTAATTTGTAAACATTTAATAACAGACAAAACATTCTCTGTACTTTCCTAGCACTAGATGCAGCTATAGGTTGTGACATCGTATCACTAATCGTATCACTCCTCCTAATGCACTGTCTGTGGCTGATCTATAAACTGTGACCCATAATGCTCAAAGAATCACTGTAAAAAATTACAATGCAAGCTGCTTTAAAAATGCATATATGCTCCATTTATTCAGTTAAAGCCTTTGAGATGGATCGAAATTTGGACCTTCGTAGAAATGTACGATCATTTCGAAAAACTACTGCACATGTTCGACATAACATATCTGTGGTCTTTCAATATTCACAACTTTGTTTAAATGAATATTCTAAGATTTTAAGACCATGTTCCTATCAGCCACTGATCGACGCAGGTAGCATGAATATGTATAGTAAATGATGGAACGACACCTGCTCATTCAGTTAGTCAACCATTCCAACAGATGCAGGGGTGTGGTAATATCTATCTGTGTGATCGCACGCACGCGAGTGTATAGTTCTGTGTTAAGTTCCAAAGATAATTTGTTGTAAATGCTATACTCTTTTCATGTTGTAGGACAGGGGTCGGCAACCTTTTGCTAACTATGTGTCACCTTAGAGTTTTAAATTAATTCAGCATGCCAAGAGTATAAGTATTTTTATACTAGTCGATTTCAATATACCTGTTCTATAATATATTCTGTATAGTGACATATATAATAATATATAAACTGCGTTAATAGAAATGAACTGTTTTAAAGGTTTTATTTAAGTTTTTATTATTAATGGGAACTTTGCCCTTTTAGCAAATTTTTCAATATCGGCAACATACTTTGTTACTTTGAGTTTTACACAATTTGTGTGCCATCGGAAATTGCTTGGTGTGACATGTGTGACACTAGTGCCGTTGGTTGCCAACCCCTGACGTAGTAGACCATATATCCATTTTTTTCCTTATTATCTGTGATAATATTATCGCCACGTCTTTTTGAAAAGAAAATAGTACAGTGATTACATGTTGCGTTCCCAGGGTGCTGAAACTGAGGTTAGTGTTTCTACGAGACTTGAGTCAACCAACGCTAAAAACGACGTCTGTTCTTCTATTTAAAGAGATAGATTGATGCCTTTTCCAATACCTTTAGTACGAAAAAGACTGGAATTTTGCGTTCGCGTCAATGACCTTTACTCGACCTTCAAATTCAATATTTATTAACATACAGTCTGAGTGTAGTTACATGCATTAAACCTTATTTTGTAATCTATGCACATATTGATATGTGATCACTTACTGTATTCCAGTTATATATTTATAGATACAAAACTTGCACATGTTAACGCCTCGAACCAGTTAAGATCGGAAGCCATGTCTGATGTATTATCTCTATATCATTATCATCATTATCATGAGAATTATTATTTTTGTGTAATTCAAACTGAGTGCATGGTCATCAGCAAAAGATACAACCCAAAATGCCAAATACAGGTGGGGGATAACAGAATCAAACAAGTCCAAGAATTTAAGTACCTAGGAAGTGTTCTAACAGGAGATGGAAAGTGCGACACGGAGATCCGAAGGCGAATTGGCATGGCAAAGGACGCGTTCCAGAAGATGAGCAAAATACTAACACACAGGAAGATCTCAATAGAAACGAAGAAAAGAGTGCTAGACTGCTACGTGATGTCAGTTCTTCAGTACGGCTGTGAATGCTGGACAATATCATCGACAATGAGGAAAAAACTGGAAGCGGCCGAAATGTGGTTCTACAGAAGGATGCTACGGATATCGTGGACTGAGCATACAAGCAACGACGAAGTGTTAGAAAGAATGGCAACAAAAAGGAAATTGATGTTGAGCATCAGGAAGAGACAACTGAAGTTCCTGGGACATGCAATGAGGAAGGAGAGCCTGGAGAACCTGATACTGACTGGTCAGATAGAAGGAAGGAGAGACAGAGGAAGGCAGCGGATAACATATCTGCAGAGTCTGATCAGGTGGATGACGGAACGGGTGTTGCCAGGAGCAACAGGAGCAAACATACTAAGAGCCACAAGGGATAGGGAGACGTGGAGATCCATTATCGCCTACGTCCTGAAGGGACAGGGCACATAGAAGAAGAAGAATTCAATTGTTCGTTCGCAAATATATATATATATATATATATATATATATATATATATATGGTGGTTACCACTGGAGATTGGGTATTCTTAAATCTTCAGCACTTACCCCAGTAATTTTAAAAAACTTCAAATGATATATATGTTATCACTGAGTTTCGTCACAGTAACCGACATTATATATTACAGTGTTCCCTCGCCATTTCGCGGTTCACCTTTTACGGTCTCGCTGTATCATAGGCTTTAATATATATATATATATATATATATATATATATATATATATATATAATTTAATATCGCGGAAATTACGAAAAATATCGGAAAAGCCGCGGAAAATCGAAAATCATTAAAAAAAAATCGTTATCTTTATGTATTTAAAAGTAAAATTTCTAGTCAGGAAAAGTAAAAATAGTAATAAAAAACATAAAATACATAAATTATAATGTATATTGCACCGTTTTACAAAAAAAAAATAGAATAAATAAAATAAAGAGATAAAAAACATACGCACTGAAAGTAGTTCTGCGGCTGGCGAACACAATGGGTCTCGTATTCTCGCTCGTCCCTACCAACGAGAAACCTTACACGACTCGCTGTAGTCTTAAACTATTTATGAATCTTCGTAAATTTTACATAGCAAAAGAAGATTTGTAACTTATGTGTCACTTTACACTTCTCAATTACGCAAGGTTAGGTAACTTATGTTTTTTTAACACTTGTGCAATGCGTGCTTAAATTACTTTACCAGTGTGCACGGTCATGTGCAACAGTTACTACTGTATTGTGAACCGATATTTTAGTATATATTTTCAAAAGTACAAAAGTCTTTATACATGAAATCCTATAAAATTGTGTAGATAAGGATAGTAAAGATAGGGGGCAGGTTAATATTAGTATCGGGTGGGTTTATATAGGCTTAAAATGTCCATAAAAATAAAATAAATACTGTATCAGTACTTCGCAGTTTTTCGCGTTTCGTGGTGGTGGGTCTCTCGGAACACATTAACCTCGAAAAGATATATATATACACTGTATATGGAAACAACTTTCCTCAATATCCAGTACACTTCTCAGTCTTCGAAATGTTTTCTATTCTGCAATTGTCTAAATAGTTTATTTTTCTGCATATTTCTATTTATTCCATCTATTTTATTAGTCAGTCAGTTAAGTGCCATACGTGATACACGCTTTGGGCGATCATGTCTCGAAAGAGACATGACTGACTGGGTAGAAGATTATCTCGAAGTAGGTTACCATTGCTTTCTGCAGTAGACTGATTGCCAGCCAAGGCTATAGAACCTAATCCTATTATTTAACCCATAACTGAAGAGAATAGACGGATTCCCAAGGGTATTTGTGCGTAAGTGAATGTAAGGGATTCAATTAGAATTTGAACTCGGCTCCCCGATTTGTCGTTCCGAGTCGATATCCACTGCACCACAACGCACATTTGACCTTATATTAGACCCTTATGGTTTCTAGATTTATTCTTTAGTCTTTGGAAATAACGAGCTTCATTTCATCTGACATCTTCTTTTCGATTACTAGATTTGGTTTTGAATTGTTTGGATTGTAGAATTGATTTCAGTGCCAACTTTTGTCTGTACTTCTGAGATGAAGTAGTATTTACATTATTTACAGTGTTCGGACTGTTGTCCTCATTTTCATTGCCGTAGTCATGTTCACGTTCACTACGTTTCGGTCATTGTACGCACCGGCCTTTCTCAAGGGCACATGGCCCAGTGGATAAAAATCTTGGTTAGATCTAGTGACTTGAACTAAGTGCTGTAAGTTCAATACCTGGGTCTAGCAGCGGTGAACAAATAACTTAAAGAGTTGAGTTAAAGGAAAATAACTAAGACGTCCGGATGTAGCATGGATCATGGAAGGAGAACAAGGCACCCAAATGATAGAAATAATGAAAGGTTCTGTTTGAAATTCCAATCTTCTGAAGAAGGCCGGTGCATACAAAGGCCGAAACGAATATGAATATGGAAATAAAGATGAGGTCAACAGTCCAAATAATAAAAAATAACGTTAAGTCCCAATGTTTCCAAGTTCTTTCTTATAAATTTTCCGATGATTCTAATCCAGGTTTCATCTCATTTTTAAGGCACTGGTCAATCTTTGCGGACGTCGACCAAAACACAAGGAGCATTTAAAAAGTGGGAGGGGGCATGATTTCTGCGTCACTGATTTTCGCAAGAAGTTAATTGCATTTCTAGTCTCCATTTGCTTACGATATTAAGCAAGACATCAACCCGGCCGTCGATCTAACCCCACCCTCAAACCATCCGTGATCTGGGACCAGCACTCTCTCTCTTTCTCTCTCTCTCTCTCTCTCTCTCTCTCTCTCTCTCTCTCTCTCTCTCTATCTATCTATCTATCTATCTTACACACACACAGACGCACGAACATACGCACCACCTTTTTTCTTGACCTTTTCAACTTTTCCGCTACCGTCGCCCCCTCACTTTAGTTCACTTCTGTCTTGTTCGCTTAGTTTTGCTCCGCTGATCATGAATCAGGTCACGGGGTCCAGGCAAGCAAACAGTAGACATTTTTTTACAGTAATTGTTTGTCTTTGTTTCTTTAAAACAACTTTTTGTCTCGTTGGGGTTGTTGTTGCTTTTGCAAGTGCTGTGCCCTGTCCAAACAATCAATAATAGTCACCACAATATATATATATATATGAACGAATGAATGAATGAAGCCATTTTCTTACTTAGAGCCGGCATTTGGACAAACCCACATTTGCTGAACAAATCTGGTTTCTTCCTTCAAGAAAGATTTTTCTGTTCAATTGCCCAAGATGGTTCTTTCAAACCTAACATTTTACGAGAATGCCGCCAGTTCGTTTTAAAAATTAAAAATTTATACATTGTTTTATGTGTTGTGTCCCAATGCTTGGGCGCTCTTTGATTTCCACAATTTACTCAGTTATAATTCTTCCTTTTTAATTCCTTCCAGTTCCGGTTCTGCCATTCTTTTACACAATCTTTCATTTGCAACACGTGCCTCCGATATGTGTTGTTTGTATTAAGCTCTTCAAACCTTCTTTCCTTGTTATGAGTCCTAGAATTTCAACTGTCTCTTTCTGATTCGAATTATACATATCCTTTTTGGCACTTTTCCTTA
The DNA here is from genome assembly GCA_037127315.1 of Ascarosepion bandense. Taxonomy (NCBI): domain Eukaryota; kingdom Metazoa; phylum Mollusca; class Cephalopoda; order Sepiida; family Sepiidae; genus Ascarosepion; species Ascarosepion bandense. The sequence goes on along the minus strand of JBBBDQ010000139.1, from coordinate 4,728,612 downwards.
AAATTCTCTCGTCCCTATGTTCCATAGATAGTATTCTCGGCATATTCTTTTATAGAACCACATCTCTTTTGCCTCAAATATCAGGCCAAGCTATGCGCAAATTTTCCACCAGCCGCCACCATTTTAGACAGTTTGATGTGATATAATAGTTCAGCACTCTTTTCTTTGTTTCTAACAAAATATTCCTGCTTCTTAATATTTTGTTTAGCATTTGAAAGGCGTCTTTCGCTCTTCCAATGTTCCTTTTGCTTTCTTTGACAATTTTCCTTCGTCTCATTGTGATTCTGGGTTAGAGAGACGTCAGTTGGCCACCGAAGATGATATTTGCAAAAAACACAAAATTAGTATTTCAATCTTCTTAATTTCAGTTTTATTTTTTATTTATTTATTTATTTTTTTTTGTGTGTGTGTCAGAAATCACAGATCGTCATTTCATAATCTTTAATCAGCAGTAGAAATAAATAACAATTATCAAGTAAGATCTGAATTGAAATCCTTCATTGTAGGGAGTCTGGCAAAATGTAAGAGCTACCTTACAGATTTGGTAGCAAAGACCACCCAACAACAATCATACCAATCTAATAATTTCTCCGACTGCTTGATACGTCGCTATTTTAACTTAAACGCATTGCTGTATTAGTTGTAATAATAATGTTGATTTATTTTTTGTGATTTTTTCTTTTTCTTTTTTTTTTTGCGGGAAGGACAAAAGCAATTGTTTGTTTTTTACTTCCTTTGTTTTGTTACGACTTATGAATATTTTGGGTAATATTTAAAGTCAGAATTTTTTTAAGAATGTTGGAGAGTTAGTAATGATTTACTAATACGAGTCCTACTAATTAACCCATCGCTGGAGGAAGAAAAGGTGGATTCATAACTTCCTCAAAGGTTTTTTGCGCGTAACTGAATATAAGGAGAGATCGAATTTAAAAATCCAAGCCCTTAACCATTACACAACGCGTACATCCAAACTCGGTACTGACCAGACACTACGTTGCTTAACTTCGGTGATCGCACGGGAATTGGTGTTTTAACGTGATATGACCGTAAGACAGGATTAATTACGATAGGGGGAAACTGGAATTAAGATGAAATAAATACACGTGTAAATAAATCGTAATCAACAATGTGTTATATAAGAAACTGAAATTATTTTTCATATACTACATTTGTAGAGATTGTAGAATGACGATCTGGGGGTTGTAATGAAAAGCAACAGAAACTCTACACAAACATGAATAATATCGTAAGGTTTCAAGAGAAAGTTGATTGATTCGTTGACTGGCTCATTTTTAACGCTCATCACCTTTTGGCAGGGCGGAGTTTGGGATGGGGTAACAGGAGAAAGCGTGTGAAGTACTACTAAGGAAAGGAAGATTTGGCAAACCATGATCGCCTACATCCTGAAGATACGCGGCACATAGAAGAAGAAAGTTGAAAGACACAGCATATGAATCTAACAAAAGTACAAGAATGTCAATAAAAAACAATAAAATGGCTATATAAGCAATCTCTCTCTCTCTACTCCTCTCTATCTCTCTTTCTCTCTCTCTACTACTTACTACTTCTATCTCCCCCTCTCTATTTCTCTCTCCATATTCGAAAAAGTTGGTGAAAATTCCACGGTCCTATCTAACTCCCCAAATCAGTATTTCAATGACCAAATGCTTGTTTTTGTTTAACGACATATCAATTCCTTATGGGCCATTTAATACCGAAGTTTAATTTTCTTTGGAAAATTAGTAATTTCTTTTACAAACATTTATTGTTGGTTATATTATCAGCGAAATCTTTCTACTCAGTTTCTGGAATTGGCTATGCCAATTCGCATTTGGATCTCAGCATTGCCAATTTCCGTCCTCTGTTAGAACACTTTCCGGGTATTTAAATTTCTGTACCTGCTTGATTTTAATATCTCCCGGCCTATAATTAACATTTTAGGCCCCACTTTTTACTGATGACAATGCATTCCGTTTTCTTATAGTTTATATGTAGTTCTTTTTTCTGCTTTCTTTTGATACTTTCTATATGAGGTCTTGTAATTCCCGTTTCGTGTCTGCTATCAGCACTGTATCATCTGTGCATCTTATATTGACAAATCCTGGCAGGACTTCTGGAACTTTCAGAATTGTATCACTCTATAGGGTGAATAGCTCTAGTGAGAAGACACATCCTTGTCTTATACCTCTTTCTATCTTTGTATATCTGCTGAACTCGTTTTCTGTCCATGTGCAGGCGGTCTGCTGCTAGTACAAGTTCTTGATTACTCTAATGTCTTTCTCGAATATGTCTGAGCGTCTCTATCAAGACTTTGTGGCGTTCTTTGTCGAATGCCTTTGCGTAGTCAATGAAAAGAACGTTTTTCTGCAATTGTATTGCTCTTTCTGATAACATTCTGTGTATAAATATTGCGTTCCTTGACGAAACCACTCAATTCTTATCCTATCTCTGGCCTGATTCTACTGAGTCGGTTCATCAGAATTCGGATGATAAAGTTTCATTATTTGACTCATTAAGTTCGGTGGCGTTCACATTTTTTTGTGTTTGGCTTTTAGGTGTTGCTATGAAAATAATTCTTCTGGTACATCGCCACCATTGTCGATTATTTCCGTGAATTTGTCGATGCTAAAATCTTCTAAGGATGCCAGCATCTCTATTACAATGCGTCTGGTCCTGCTGCTTTGTCTTTATTCAGTTTGGCTAGTAGAGCTTCTACTTCGGATTTTAATATTTCCGGTCCATCGATATTTCTGTGTATTGTCGGTTTCTTTCTCTTGTTGTGGAAGAGAGCTCCTATACTTCCCATCATCGAAGTATTTTTCCTTTCTCTAATATGATCTTTTCGTCCTTGGATTTTATACAACCTGTTAAGGAGCATATCTTTTGTAATGTTACTTCTTTCATTTTTTATGCATGTCACCTTTATTAGTTCTGCTCAATCTCTCTGTTTCTGGGCGTATCTTTGAGCCATTCCTCTTTAGCTTGTCTGCATTTGCACTTTACTTTCTTATGTAATTTCCTGTATTCTGTTCCATGTCTTGGCATTGTTTTCTGTCTCTTTTGCATAATATCGAGAATCTCATTTTTTTCTTCTACGTCTATTTTCCATTAGGACGATGTCGTTTACCGATGTCACTAACGCTTCCTTTAATGCTCCTATTTCAAGTTTCTGTTTCTAGTTTATCCCTTGTATTCTTTTCACACTGCCCATGAATTCTTCCTGCAGGTTGTGTTCTTTCAGGAGTCTGTTGTATTAGTGTGGATGCTGCAGTAGGATTCTACAATTTCTGAAGTTTCATCCTTAGTTTACATATATCGGGGAAGTGGTGGCTTCCACAATCAGCACTTAGATCAGTTTTGCAATGAACAACTGCATTCCTAAATCTCCTGTTTATAGTTACATAGCCGATTTGATTTCTCGTGTCACTTTATGGGCTCCTCCATGTCCATAATTGTCTTGGGTGTTCTTAAAACTAGGTGTTGGTTATTACCTGGTCATTCGCCGTGCACCATTAGACCCAATTTTGTCTCCTCGGCCATTGTGGTTTCCTAGTCCGGAGGTGCCAACTGTTACACTTCCCTTTCTTGTCTACTTTGGCATTCAGTCAGGTTTCCCATGATAATTCTAATTCATTTTGTTTTGCCCTGAGTCTTAGTGTTGTCCAGTATAGAGTTGAACAATTCTATTTCTTCCTTAGCCCATTGCAATGTCGGTGCATATATTACTATAACAGCTATGATTAGCAACGAGTTCCTTACAAAAAATATATTCCTCGAAATATTTTTTACTCACAAAAATGTATTGTTGATAATATTTTTTCCTTAGAAAAATGTATTGTTGGCAACATTTTTGTTTTACAAAAATGGATTGTTGGTAATTTTTTTTTCTTGCCAAAATGTATTGTTGGTAATATTTTTTCTGTTCAAAAAATGTATTGTTGTTAATATTTTTTTCTTGCCAAAATTTATTGCTGGCAATATTTTTCCTTACAAAAATGTATTGCTTGTGATATATATTTTTTTCTTACAAAAATGTGTTGGGAATATTTTTCCTCAAAAAATGTATTGCTCCTTTCATTTTTTTTTCTGACAAAACTGTGTTACCGGAAATAGTTTTTCTTCAGAAAAATGTATTGCGGTAATATTTTTTCTTCCTTACTGAAATATGTTTTGCTGGTATTTTTTTACAATGAAAATGTATTGATGGGATTTTTACGATAAAAGCGTATTTTTAAAGTTTTGGTCCCAGGTTGGGTGGATGACTATTTGATCATAGCTGGGACTATAACAGAATGGACTAGAAAATTGGGTCAGAATGGACTAGAAAACACTAGCAATTACGAGGTGGTTCCGCGCTCTTCAAAACCTTCCGTTCAGAAGTCTCGCTGCCGGATGTAGTTTATCGTCATACTCAGGACGTTAATGACCAAATATTTGAATACTGATTGAGAAGTGGTCAAGCCGAAACCTTTTCAGCTCCTCTCGAGTATTTTTGTCTTTGTGTATATATATGTGTGTAAATATCTATACTCAGGTGGTCAAAATGAAGATTCTTATGAAGATTCTTAACAGTATCCCTAATTTCTCATGCATGAACTGAAAAGGGTTGATATTTGTCGATCTTCACAACGCTCATTGCGGAATGTTATTTTCATTTCTTTCCAAAGCGATTTATATTAAATTGTCACACTTTATAGAAAATTAATAGAACGTTTCTGAAATCTTAAATAACCATTAATTGAATTAGGCACCATGTTCATGATTAACTGTTCTCTAACGTACCTCTAAATTCTTGATCACATCTTTTATATAAACATCATCTTTTAATGTCATAAACAGTTCAAATACTTCGGTTAGCTCTTCCTTTTTGGAGAATGTTTATTGCGTATGAAAAGCTCAAAATACTTAAATAAGTGATAATCAGTTGAAGAGATATCAGGTGAATATTAGGGATGAAGCAAAATCTCAAAATTCAGGCAATGCAGTTTTTGGAAAGTTGACTGATAAGCGTGCAACTGCTCAGCAAAATTGAGTTGATGAAAAAAATCAATTATAGTCTATTTTTATTTATATTTTATAATCGTTTCACCCTAAACAAGGCAGTATTGCCACTATTGTTCAGGGGCCACATGAGAGAAGAGCGAGAATTAAAAGGGACAAGATACAGGGGGTGTCGGAGATTGGATAAGAGAAGGATGGGAATACTGGTGTGAAGAGGGTCACGTGAGACTAGAGCAAAAATGAAGAAGAACAAGATACAGGGGGTGTCAGAGAAATGATAGAGAAATATGGGAATCAAGGAGATAAAAATTGGAAGCTGACTTTGCACTTAAACTCTTGGAAATTGTATCTGTCAGAGAGGCAAGTATACGGAAGGAAGTTCCATAGGTGGGCAGTGCGAGAAAAGAAACTGAGGAGTAGAAGTGACTGCTACATTTTAATGTAAAAGGGTGGCATCTAGTTGCTAGTCTAGTAGCTCGAGTAAAATCATTTAGAGGGGGCATCGTAGAGATAATTTCGTCGGTGCAGAAGCCGTAAAAATATTTATAGAAAAGACAGAGGGAAGCCACATTCCTTTGATGAGAAAATGAATGGAGTTAAGCTGTCAAATCGGCATCGATTGCCGATCCTTTTGTGAATTTTGTCGAGAACCCCAATTTGTATAGCAAAGGCGATTAACCAGATATGACAATAGTATTCAATGCACGGACGGATGGTAGATTTGTATATGTACAAGATAGATTATGACTAGAAAAACTAGCAGCAGATTTAGCTATTGCTTCGATGTAGTCATTCCACCTGAGATCGGCCGAGAGAGTTAGACCAATGAGTCGCAATGTATCGTTTTCAGGGAGACTAGCGTGAGCCATGCTAATGGGAGGTAAGAGAGTTTATAAAATTATAGATGATTGCTTATCTGTTTTATTAAATCTTTTTTTGTTCTACTTTTTGTTAATCATTGTTTTCTTTTCGTTATAACCGGCTGCTTGTTTTCCAGTATACCAATTACTAGTTTATACAGCAACTATACTGAGAAAATCTTAATCACAGTTTCCGAAGGTGAACACATAATCTGGCCTGATCCACGATTTGAACAAACCCTTAATTGCAGTAACTTGTGTCGGGTCAAAATGTTTTTATTTATAAATCTACCATTCGTTTGTGCATTGAATACTGTCGCCATATCTGGTCGGGTGCTGCTCTTCTTCATCTCGAGAAGGGTCTGCAATTTTATCGTTGGCATCTCGACTTCAGACACTTTTTCACCGCCTTGACGTGACTTTTATTTGTCTATTCTACAAATAATTTCATGCCAACTGCTCTAAAACTTTTTTCCTGGTTCCCCGACCACATAAATTTAAACGTGCTAATAGAATGGCATCTAGATCCCACCCTTTTACTGTTTAAATAGTTAAAAGTAACCGTCTCTTCTACTATAAAAGTTTATTTTCTCGCACTTTTGTTTACTTGCTTACCTGTTAGCTACAATCTTAAAAAAATTAAATGCAACGTCAATTGTCATCTGAGTTAGGTTAAGAGATAGTTTATTTGAATAGGAAGGGGAGATAACGGTTAATTCTAGATTTGAACAGGTTAAGGTTGTAGTGAAAGATCCTCTTGGGAGTTTGTTCTACAGAGCAGTGGTTTACGGGGAATCCCATCCACCTTTTATCTTTTCTTCAATAGCCATGTACCAAGCCTTTTCTCTCACTGCAACCCTCTGCGAACAAGTGGCGGTTCAGCATTGCTTGGGGTGAGATGATAAATTTCGAACAGAACCCTTTCTTACAATAACTGGGGTATAATATTTCTATCCCTTGCATAGAGCTTCTTCTGGTAGTCATGAGTTATCTCCCTCTAACCCTGTAAGTTACCTGTTCACCATTGCTATAGCCTGGTATTGAACTCACAACTCTTTGGGTCAAGTCACATGAACTAACCAACGTCTATAACTACTAGGCCATGTTTCCTTAAACGATTGTAATAAAGGGTTCTGTTCGAAATTACTAGCACCTGAAGTAGGCCGGAGTGTACAACAGCCAAAATGTCGTACAAATGGCAACAAAGATGAGGACGATAGTCCGAATAATGTAAATACTGATTCGTTTTCTTCTTTGTCATTTAGTTATATATACAGATATATTATCCCAAGTAAAATTTCCAAAGAAAATAGTCGGCGTTAAGTTTTTTTTGTTTGTTTGTTTACAGGAATGTTCCCTGTGTACAAGGCCTGGGGGAACTCGAGGTAGTGAGTTAGGTTAAGGGATAGTTTATTTGAATAGGAAGGGGAGATAACGGTTAATTCTAGATTTGAACAGGTTAAGGTTGTAGTGAAAGATCCTCTTGGGAGTTTGTTCTACAGAGCAGTGGTTTGCGGGGAGATGTTCGACTGGAACTTACTTCTCGCTGATGAAAATCAAAAGGAGTGTCGGTGGTTTGCGACAATGTAAGTTACTTGGCAAGTTTTAGCTGACATAGTTAGACCTGATGGAATCAGAGAATGTAGTTCGTTTGAGCACTTTCCATGGAACTAACCACATCCTGTCTGTTAGTGAGAGGTTCGTGGGTGAAAAATAATTCTTCTTCAAGAAGGCCTCAGAGATGCTGAACTCAAACCTTGAAAGTGGGGTCTGAGCAGCTTCCACACAAAAAGCACTTCATTTTTGGCCTGATCTGGCTCTTATAACGGTAGAGGATAGCATAGCATGAAGCGTTAGATATTTATTTTAAGTAGTTGTATTGAGGTATTAATGTGATCAACACAGTCTTTTTTCTGTGAGGAGATGGAATTCAGAATGGCGTATTAGTTTGAAAGACATATTTATTTAATGTTAATAATTAAAACAATATATTTTTACATTCATGTATCACGGATAATCTTTTTACTATAATATTTCATAATTTGAAAAATATGAACATTTTTTATTTAAGTATCCATTTTCGATAGAATCTGGATGCAGACTTTATTTATAAGTCATGTACGTTCTGTAATTGGGCGGTCATGACCCACTACAATTTCGTATACTTTGTAACTCGAATTAATGTTTGTCTATTCACCATCGCTCCCGATCTCTGTTCTGTCATTCATTTTCAAAGGTTCGATAAAGAGGCTACTCTCTTTTTCCTTTTGTCTCGTTAGCTTTCATTATTTCCCGCGAGTATCAAATTCTTCAAACCCTCTTTCCACATTATGTCTCAGAGGGTGCAAGACGACTCGCAAACTAAACACCACCGACTCAACACTGGTCAACTCATCACCGTGACAATTCCAGGACAGCTCACAAGCAGCCTACCCAGCGCGAGGACAACTCAACGACATGCAAATCATGAAATTGTTTCGTTGACTTTTTAAAAGCAAATAAAAGGATTTTTTTGTACATGACTTTTTTTAATTAAAAAAAATATGTAAAATTGTCTACAATTTCCCTCAAATATTCAGTTGGACATTGTTGTGTAAAGATCAGCCAAATTCTTTCATCTGACTTCATACACTTCTTCAATTTAGTGGGAGGGAGATGACCTCCAATTAATTTGCTCGAAAAATGCATCTCGGTTTCTTTGTACCTTCTGCAGCCCCGAAATGAATCTCCATAATGTGGGGTCTGCTCCATCACCACCTCTGAGTGCGTCAGCATGGTTATTTGTCCGATCTTGAAAATTAAACGCCATTCCATCAAATTTGCTGTTGTGACTAATAAATCACCAAGACAAACCGTTACACTTCCAAAATCTCAACGACTTAAAACCGATCTAAGATATGCTCACACTATGATAGCATATACCGGTCTGAAGCTATGAATTTGGTGCCAGCATTGAATTGTCTTAGCGCTGACAGGCTAGTGGTGAGTTGTCACGGAGATGAGTTGGCTGTGTTGAGTCGTCTGTGTTGAGCCGGCGGTGTCAAAATATCCACACTATTTCAATTCTTTATTGATACGTACTTTTTTTTGTTTTCATTTTGCTTAAAAGTTAAAAGAAACATTTTGTTGCCTCAAGTCTTCTTATTTTTGAAGAAATTGTCAAAAATTCACTTCCATATAGATACATTGATATTAAATTGCAGTTCTGGACACCTCTCTTTGTTTCTGTTGAAGTTTTCTTGTTCCTTTATAATTATTTATCTTTGTCAAGTCATATTTCACTATTCCAATACTCCTCTTTTTTCTGTGTCCCATTTTTTGTCGTTTGCGATAACACTTCCCGCTTCTGTACTTGCTTGATTCTAATATTTCTATTTTGATTATCGTATCTAAATCTGTCCCTCTTGTTAATATCCATGTATTTTGTTTGGTTATTACTTTCTTTCCTCTTTCTTTTGGTACTTTTTTCAGGAAATTTTATAGTTTTCTTTCTGTGTTTTCTATCAACAAATTATCGTCAGCTTATATTATGTCGTTAAAAGCGTGCCGATCAATAAACAATCCTGGTAGACCTCCTAGTTCTTTTATGCTTGTCTTCGTTTAAAGATTAAGTTAATCCACTGACAGAACACATTCTTGATATAACACAAGACCGACAGTATGGGAAACCAAGAGAGGATCGAACTCACTAGCCAGTTGTAATAGTTTCTAGCGAGACGAACTTGCTGATCCTTACACCACGTCAAGGCGCTATCATTTTCTATCAGCATGCAGGCAATTTATTCCCAGTAAACGTTCCAGATTACTTGAATATCTTCTCCAAATAAAATCATCTTCTCTCAGTTAAAATAAGTATTTCAGCCATACCTTATCAAACGGATGTGCGTTGTGGTGCAGTGGATATCGGCTCGGAACGAGAAATCGGAGAACCGAGTTCGAATTCCAGTTGAATTCCTTGCATTCACTTACGCGCAAATACCCTTGGGAAAGGTATTAATCTGTCTATTCCCTCCAGTTATGGATTAAATAATAGGACAGATTGGGTTCTATAGCCTTGGTCGGCAACCAGTCTACCGCAGAAAGCAATGGCAACCTACTGCGGGATAATCTTCAGCCCAGTCAGTCATGTCTCTTTCGAGACATGATCGCCCAAGCGTGTATCGCGCATGGCACTTAACTGACTGACTGACTTATCAAACGCTTTTGCGTAGCCTATAAAGCATTGGCATACATCCTCTTGTAGTTTTAATACCTACTCTGATATGAAACATAGATATTTTGGGAAGAATATTTTTTTTAAAATCAATTTAAAAATATTCGTATTTTTGTATTAAATATGTTTATTTTTAATTTTGTTTTATTTATATGTAAATCTCCTTGAAAAAGGGGAAAACGTCTGCGAGGAGACGGGCGTCCGATATGAAGTTAAATAGGCAAATGTTTTATCAACTGGTTTACCATCTGGCTTTAAAAAATGTGTAAAATTAATATTTTCTTTGTCAGTAGTACAAGCAGCTATATTATTTACAATGTAAACAAGATATATTGCGGAGGTTGAAACTAGACTAATCTTTATGGAGATATATTTTTCATCTGTAGTCTGATCCCTTATTGAAACAAACCTTCATTCTAGAACATTTATATTATTTGATAAACATTACATTTTAAGTGAATGCATAGGCACTGTAGTTAAGCTAGGTTCGACAGTGCACGAACCTTTTTATTATCTTCTACTTCAGTCTTTCTTCAGGACATCCATTTGCACAAGATCTCTAGGCAAGCTACTCAAAGTGTCGCTTTGTGCGTCTTACCTTCAAACCAGTTTTGTACGATCACGCAACATCGAGCCTGGTCAGTAAAAACACGAATTCAAGTTTGATTCGTTATATTGACTGACACACAAATACTCTTAGGAAAGATATGAATCCACCTATTCTCCCACCATATATGGGTTAATTACTAAGACATATATGACTAAATGCTTGTTATCTAAAAAATTCTTATGATCTAAGAATATTTTCTGGCTTTAAATAACTTGCAAAAGGTTGATAAACAGCAGAAAAGGAAAAATCAATAAATCACTTATGCCCTTAACATGTCTTGAGAGTATTAAATTATCGAAACTTCTTTGTTTATTACGCGTTCAAGAATGTTCAATTGTTTTGTCTTTTGTTTATTTTTACTCATTCTTTTGTTTATTTCCCATAAAACTTTCTCGTTGCTTATATGCACTGTCTATGGCAATTTGGGCATCGTTTCCTAGAACCGCATAGATAGATAGATAGATAGTACCTGCTGCATTTTTGCCTCATTTGCGAACGATTTTCCCCGAAGGTTGTTGTCCACGGAATGGAAGAAGTGGTAACCTATTGGCGCATGACCGAGGAATAAGGGGGATGGCACAGTGGCTCCTAGCCAAGTCGTTGTAAGGTATTCATGATAACCTGAGCTACATGAGACCTAGTCATTGAGGAAGAGTTCAGCCTTTCGATTAACCAATGCAGGCTCCTTCAGATTCAGTGCCTGTTGCACACGTTTCAATTGCTGCAAGTAAAGGTAGGCAGTGATGGCTTGACCCGTCGATAGCAATTAGTAGTCCACTATTTGTCGACTAGTTCACCAGATACAGAGCATGATCTTGCGTGGGTGTACATGTGGCGTTGTGTGAAGCACTAGGACCTGTGGTGACAACCAATGTATGGTACAATTGCGAGTATCATACATACCCCACTTATTGTTACTGGTGATCATTCAATCAAATATTGGTGCGTTCCGTTGGCGAAAATGTAACAAGAAACAGGCTGTCAGTCGTTGTTGCTTGTTGTATTCTGACAGTGTGTTGGGTACCCACTTGTATACTTTCCCTATGCGTTACAGGCGAAGGCTTACTGTTTCATCTAAAACTTGGAAGCGTTTGGCAAGCTCACCAAAGGTTTGGCTGTTGTCTTGGTCAATGGCCTCCTGGACCTTATCATCCAGTATATTATTTTTCATATAATCATTTCACTCCAAACAAAGCAGGACTGCCCCCTAGCGAGCATGGGTTACAGTGAGAGAGAAAAACAAGGTACAGGAGTTGACGAAGAAACGATAAGAGATGGATGGGAATCAAGGAGATAGAAGATAGCAATTGACCTTGCATTTAAACTTGTAGATTGTAACTATCAGGAAAGCAAGCAAACGGAAGGAATATCTACAGGCGGGAAATGTGAGAAAAGGAACTGTTAGATTAGAAGAGACGCTTACATTTAACTATTTCGACGATAAAATGGTGGGACCTTGTTGCCAATCATGTAGCACGCTTAAATACATGTTGTTGGGGAACCAGGGGGAAAAGCCTGTCAGAGCAATTCTCATGAAAATACTGCGAAGTCCATCACAAAGTGACAGTTCTCCCGGCCTGATCTTCTAGAAGCAATACTTGTTGCTCACTCAAGGCATTATCTCCAAAGACTTGACGTATTCGATAACAAGATGCGGCTGCGGAGAATCTCACCTTAAAGCCATAAAGCGGACAACCTCGCACAAGTTGTTTCGACACCGTCATGTTTCCTTAAGCTGATCGTGCTATCACTGATATGTGTGCGTTACGCATCTGCATTGGTCAAGAGAAATGAACCTACCCCAATCACCACAGCTTTTCCGGGACAAGACGCATTAATTTGCGTGTTAGTGTTCATCTCTTTCCGCACGACGTAAAAACAGTAATAACTTTTTTGTTTAACTCATAGAATGATTGATAATACATAGCATTTCAACACCACTTTCCTTATTTCTAACGGCACTTTTTTATTCAGTATATAGCGTGAAAAATTACGCCACCAGATCACCGGTTCTAAGTTTAACTAATATATTTTATTAAGTTTGGTTACAGCTTTTCCATCATACAGAACATGTTAACTTGTAGCAAGATGTGCTTCAATCCTTTACGAACCTCAGTGAAAATTGACCTCGATCTGCTTTACACTGTGCACACACTTACATAGAAAGATCAATAGGTATAAACAGGATTAGATAGATAGATAGATAGATAGATAGATAGATAGATAGATAGATAGATAGATATGAACAGGCAGGGATACATATATATATATATTGCTATCTAGGTTTCGACCTCGTTGGTCTGTTCAGGCAAATTCCTTTGCCTGAACAGAGCATCGTGGTAGAAACCGAGGTAGCAAGAAAATGATGCGTCTTCTTTGACATATTATTAGATCTGCATATTCATTCGGTTTGTTTTGATTGTGCAGTGAGCATTCTTTTCGAGCCACCGTCTGCTAGTTCAACTAATCACAATTTTACTGGTATATATATATATATATATATATATATATATATACACTTTATATTGAGCACTGTTTTAAATTAATGTTTTGAAGGTTACAATGATTTTCTTCGTTCCTTATTCTTTTGGATACATATATATATTAGTCAACCACATACAAGCCTGTTTCGCTGTGTCATAGTTCATGAGTGTGGCTAGACTCATCCACATGCTTCTGATCGAAACTCGACCGATTTTTTGTCTGTCGGAGTCGCTACCCCCTAAGCCATAGGCGCATGGGACCAGTGAGATGAAGTGTAAACCTGTTGTATATAAACAGTCACTGAAAGAAGTCAATTTATTTCTAAAGAGTAATGCATATATCGCAGAAGTGGAACCCGTTTATAAAATTTTCTTCCCTAATGAGCTAAATCGTAATGAATATATATATATATATATATATATATACACACACACACACACACATATATACAATCTTTTTTGATTAATTTAAATAAATAATTTTTTATAAATTTAAATAAAAACAAATTTAATTATAATTGTATTTTGCTGTACCATATATATCATATCGAGCACTTTTTTAAAATAAAAGGAAAATGCCGGAAACCTCGGAATTCTAAAACTGTTGTTTTTCTTTACCTGATAGATAGATAGATAGATAGATAGATAGATAGATAGATAGATAGATAGATAGATATGAGTTTAATATATGCAAAAAATATTGAAAAAATTTTCACAAATATTTTTTAAAAATCGTCCATCGTTTTAATACACTTGACACGTATTATCACCCACACAAATATATAAACAGATAAGAGTCCCTGTACATGCATACATAGAAACACTTCCATTGAAAATAATCACTTAACCAATAAAAATCAAACTTCTAACAACATTCCAGTATCATGTCTTTTTGTTTTTTTTTTTAAATAAAAAATGATAATCTCTTGTCTTTAAACAGATATCTGAAGAGGCTTTAATAAAAGTAAAATATGTCAGATTAAGACACATTTCTTACTTTGTTCTATCGTAGATATAAAAAGGCTAAGATAGATAGATAGATAGATAGATAGATAGATAGATAGATAGATAGATAGATAGATAGATAGATAGATAGATAGATAGATGCAAAGATGCAAATATGTGTGCGTATTTATATATGTATGCATATTTAAAAATGTATGCGTATTTAAAATTATATGAGTATGCGCGTATCTGTATGCATTTGCACTTATGGCTATATTTAGTTTGTCAATTGTGTAATATTTTTATTCAGGCTTATTAGCCAAGACATTAATGCCAATTTCTCTCTTCAAACCATTCACCCACATATCAAATCTATTCGGTACAATAATGCTACTAAATGTCCGGCTTTCGCGAAATATTTTGCTGTTAGCACTATGCTTTGATTTTTTCGGTTGGTTTGCCTCTTATTTAACAAAACAGACAGACAGAATTCAGTTACGCTGCTCTGACGGGATGGGCGCACCAGAAAACTATCAAAATAGGCCTTGTTCGAAAAGTTTGCATTGTTCGACTTTCCTGTTCGACGGACTGTCTTCTGCATGGTCGAAAGAGCAAAAACAGCTCTATCCAGACAACCAGCTAGTGTGACGACGGGAAGACGGTGGAATGACCGGACTTGTAAGGCCAGGTGCAATATTCCTGCTTATTGGTTCACCTGTAAAGATATTAAAGAAACAGAGGGTCTTGAAGTGCAGGATAAGGTTGGCATTGCAATACATGGACCAGTTAAAAATGAAGAGAGAGAGAGAAGGTGGGGAGAGATGAACTGGTGGAGAAAAGCGTTAGTTGTAGTAATCCAGTGACTTGAGCCAAAGAGTTTTGAGTTCAATACCTGGCCACAGTAGATGAAAATAAGACTTTAGGAAAGAGAGACCTTGTTATTTTCACTATTTACAATATTTGGACTGTTGTCCTAGACTTTATTGCCATATTCACAACGTTCTGGCCATTGGATACATAGACCAGTGAATAAAAGCGTTGGTTGCAGTAATCCATTTACTTGAGCCGAAGAGTTGTGAGTTCAATACCTGTTCACAGCAGATGAAGATGAGACTTGAGAAAAGTGAGATATGATTATTTACATTATTTACATTGTTTGGACAATCCGTGCAAAATAAATTCCAATGTACAGGGTGGGCCAGCTCAACTTGTTTATTTGGAATAACAAATCAAACAAAAGTAATGCAGATATACATGTAATTCTTTAAACACCATCAATTACAACATTTAAATTTTATGTTTTACAAGCTTTAAAGATGCATCAGTCAGTTGGCGTCCATTCTGCTCAATACGTTAGGTTAATCGTACTCTGAAGTTTCGGTCAAACTTCAAATTAGAAAGTTGCTCTGTATAATGATTCAGAAAGCCGGAGAGTGAAAATGTCGAAACGTCGTAAATATGGCAATAAAGATGAGGGTAAGAGTTCGGTCAATGTCAATAGTGTAAATGAAAATGGAGGTATAAAAAGAATTCGAGAAATTAATAAAATGAGAAAGAGGCGCTCGAAGAAAATAACGGAAGAAATGAAGAAAAGAAAAGTATAAAGAAAAAGAAAAGAAAGGAGGGAAGAAGAAACTTAAGAGAAAGACAAACAGCAACACTGAAATCGATAAAACTTGTAAAACGATAGAAAGGAAGAGAAAAAATGGACAAACAATTTTTTAGGAAAAAAAGAAGAATTAAAAAAAGGGAAGAAGGTTAAAAAAATAGAAAAGGAATAAAAAAAATGGAGGAAAAACTATAAAGGAAATATTTCCGTGCGACATTTAAATAACCAAATTGATCTTTGGAAGATTAAGTTTAGGTTGAAAGGTTAATTGTTCTTGTGGATCTAGTGATTAATTTTGTTAATTCTGGATTCGCTAAATGAGACGAATTTCCATTGTCAGGTAAATATCTTATCGAAAATTGACTTTTTTTAGTTAAGAAAACCAGGTATTTAAACTATAGAATTTAAAATAAAAGGTTTTTGAGTGTAAGATGACACTAAAAACATTAACCCTTTCATGTGGGCTCTTAAATAATGTCCTTCAATTACTAAATATATTTCACAACGAAAACAAAAGAAACTACAAGTCATGACTACGTGATGAAGCATGAAGTCAAGATATTTGAGAAAAAGATAAAAACAAAAACGACACGACCCTCAAGATGCGACATTTGAATACCAACAAAGAAACATAGGACATACTTGTTTTTTAATCGATATTACACCAAGTAAGAGAGCAAAGGCACTAAACCGTAATGTGGTTACAGTGTGTAGAGGAATTTGGAACAGAAACATTAATAATAATAATGAGCGGAAAGAGAAAATAATAACAGGGACAGTAGATAGCGATTAACATTGCATTTATATTTTTTTCAGATTGAAGTTGGCTAGCAAGCATGGTGCCAGATGAGAATTTCACAACTGAGAATTGCGAGAAAAACTGTTAACATAGAATTTACGGCTACATCTAGTTAGCTTAACTGGAAATTGATGAGGCCTCGACGCCAGTCTCATATTGCGCTTAAATTATAATATCTAGGTTATTTAATGAAGCGCTCACCCAAACAATTGCCATGGCAGTATTTATAGAAAATACACAGCCAGACAACTAAAGACGAGCTGACAGATCAGGAATAACAATATTGCTGATGCTTTTTTGTATCTCTTAAGGAGTTCAAATTAAAAAGCAAGAACAATGGATCATATGTGGCAGTAATATTTTAAGTAGTAATATCCTAAGCATATCTATATCTGTGTGTGTGTGTGTTTTTATGTGCGTATTTGTGTGTGCCTGTATGTGTGTGTTTGCGTTTATGTCAAGAGAATATGCGCTGAAAAGTCGTTAGTCCTCCGCACTTATCAAAAGCACACATATGACCAGATAGAAGAATTTTTAAAACAACTCAGGGCTCGGATCAGAAAGTTCATCATACTCCCACACCGATTAGGTATATATATCTATTTCTTTATTCAATTGGATATATATATATATATATATATATATATATATATATATATATATAGACATGTCCATCCGCAGAAAGGTTCGTTTCTCTGTATCACAGCTCATCAGTACGGTTAGACATCCGATTACTTTTAGTCAGGATTGAAACCTGACCGAATTGATATCAGTCGGCGATTCAACCTGGACGCTTGGTAGAAGAAGGCAAACTTTTAGCGCGTGATATACCAGTATATACGTCAGTAACTGAGAGTGTTCCAATTCATTACTGAATGAATGATGCGTAGATGCTAGAGTAGCTACTGTTTTTTTCAAAGTAAGATAGATAGATAGATAGATAGATAGATAGATATGTGTGTGTGTGTGTGTGTGTAGTTTGGTTGCGTGTGTGCGACTTTTTATTATATATATATAAGAACGACTTCATTGTTATAAAGAAGTTCTTATTTTACAACATACAATCATGTCAAGACATTTGTTTTCATGTCTCAGTTTCATTGAATGAAATATAAAACCTTTCACGTAACTGACATCACACTTGTAACAATAGCTTGTAACAATATTTAGTTACGAGAGCTCAGATTAAAAAAATACAAGATATTTTTGGATATCACAATACCGATTGAAAAAAAAACAGTTCCTTTTGTATTTGGCGTTAGCTCGCATTAAGTACGTTCTGTTTTAACTAACATCAGTCAAATGATCGAGTTTCCTCTGCTAACAGTAACATCATTTTACTAAAATTAGCTAACAGTAACATCATTTTGCTAAAATTAGCTAACAGTAACATCATTTTACTAAAATTAGCTAACAGTAATATCATTTTACTAAAATTAGCTAACAGTAATATAATTTTATTAAAATTAGCATATATTTTTCGTTTTATTCCAGCATTGCATAAGGAAGAAAATAGAAAGCATTAAAGAAATGTCAAATTTTTTTAAAGAAGTGTTAAAATGAGACTAACAAAAAAAAAAAAAAACGCTTTTGTGCAGTTTCTGGAGTAGGTAATGCAAACGATCGAACGTGTAAAAATGGTTTGTAAAGTTTTGTGCCGAAGATTTATCTTTTAACGGTGATCGGCGATAAAACAAATTTAGGTTGATAGCAAGACATGATCTGCAAGTGATCGAAATCTCAAAATGCTGATATCATTATTAACAATCATTTGTATTTGTTTAGGTAAATCAGTAATCTTCCATAGTTAGTATATTTAATGTGACAATTCCCTATTAGACCAATTATAAATGTTCCCTTCATGAAAAATTGGAACCAGTAATTGCAATCATTGTGCAACACAAGAGATCATGGGACACCTAAACTTTTCTCACCGCAGTCTTTTGAGGATTATATACGCGTTGGGATTCCTTTTGTTCTAAAAAAAAGTAAGTTTTTTTTTTTTTGTTTTTTTTTTAATCATTTCACCCCGAGCAAGGCGGAAACGCCACTGATGCGCAGGGGGTTACATAAATGTAAAAAGATTAATTAGAAAAGAGTGAGGAGTACAAGCTAGTTAGAAAGGAACAATAGAAAGCTGAGAAAGAAGGTGCGATGACAGATACATAGGAGGAGAGAAAGGGAAGGCTATACAGGGGAGGGGAGAGAGCTAGAGGCCAGTGGTTAGTAGATGAGTATTAACTTTGCATTTAAATTTCTGGAGGTTGTAGCCGTCAGGAAAGCAAGAATACGGGAGCGAGTTCCACATGCGGGAAGTGCGAGAGAAGAAGCTGCAGGAGTAGAATTGTCGTCTGCATTTGGCTAACCTGACTGTGAATGGGTGGGACCCAGTTGCCAGTCTGGTTGCACGGGTAAACACCTGTTGAGGAGGCACCAGTGACTTACGCTCATCCGAGCAGAAGCCATGAAAATATTTATAGAAGAGACAGAGGGAGGCCACATTTCGACGATGGGAAAGTGGCTGCAGTCGAGTCGCCAGATCAGTATCTATCACATTACAGACTCTCCTTTGGCGCTTGTCAAGAACACTGAGGAGAACGGCAGGGGCACCTGACCATAAATGGCAGCAGTACTCCATGCACGGACGGATGGTTGTTAAACATTATTAGAACCCTAGTCCACAGGGCGTTAATGATTTGTTCTGAGTCTTTCCTTGATGAAGAAATCAGTTTTGTAAAGGAAACCTTATGTGATTTAGGTTATCCGCCCGACACTGTGCATTCGGTCATCTGTAACAAAAATTTTTAAATTCAAAAAGGATAGACTCATTACAGTGTAAAAATGCCCTGTTTATCTTAGACTTCCCTGGATTGGATCAAAATGTGAAAGTTTGGCTACACAAATTTCATCAAATGTTCATTGTTGTTTTTTCTCGGTTGAGGTACGTATTGTATTTCAAACCCGGCCCATGTTATGTTCTGCACGCAAGGATGTTCTTCCTCCCCACCAGATTAATTCTATAATTTATTAATATTTTATAAAGTTTCGAGAAATTAATTTTTGTACTGCTTCCTGTTTATATTAGTAATACGCAAAACTCCTTGGAGAATTTAGATCGTCAAATCTTTGATGTAAAAAAAGACTCCCAATTACTAACAATCTGTTCGGAATAATAAAATAAGAAAGACATTATTTAATTAGATAAAAAAATAATTGCTTTTATGTATAAGATATATTATGGACACTACTGCCTTAAAAAATATTTTTCTATGATTAATGAATTTTTCAAAAACTATTTTCGTTTTTAAAAATTTTCATTCGAACATAAAGTTTTAAATCTTTTAATTTTTATCAGTAATTTTTAATTTAACCCTTATAAGCGTTTGATCTTATGCTTAAAATTTTGGTATCGTTCTCCTTCCTCATCCTTTGCTTTATCAACTACCCTTGCATCTTCTGATACAGCTATATTGACGATCACATTATTATTATTATTATTATTATTATTATTATTATTATTATTATTATTCCCTTTGATCTTATCACCATAAAGAATCGTAGGTTTTGCAGTGGTAAGGAAAAACGATTATTGATTAAAACTGTTGAATATCTTCATTCCATCTTTTCCTTTTCACGTGTTTACCCATTCATTGCCGTTTTGCGCAAAGTATCACGTTATTTTCACAATAAAGTAACAAATACAATAATTAAAAAAGAAATCATCGTAAGGCTTCGCAATGAAGAACAACCAAAACGGATAGACGCTCAGGTTGCTGGCGCCATTTGACGCGTTTGACTTCTTTTCTTTATTCTGAAGACAGACATTCTTGAGTGAAATGCAGTCAGTATTTCAAACCCAGTTGCCTTTGATTAAAAGAAAAAAATCGAAAGCGCAAATCACGGATGTTACTTTCCTCATTTTATCAACAAAAAGAAAAGCTAAAAATTAGAGCGAAAGTGTAATGAGAACCATTTTCAATAATAATAAATGTATTGGTGCCATACAAAGAATGACTTTCATGGTTTATTGTAACTTTAGCGTATGAAGACTAATAAGAGGATTGAAGAATATTCATCTAAAGAATATTGCTCTAAGAAACATTCGTCTAAAGAATATTGATCTAAGAAAAACCTGTCTATAGACATTTGTCTAAAGAGTATCCATCGAAGGACCATTGGTCTACAAATAAATTATAAAATAAATTAATACAACCCATATTAGACCATCATTCTGTTTACGAATATTTCTTAGACGCATATTCTTTAGACGAGTGTTTCTTAGACCAATATTTCTTAGACCACTATTTCTTAGACCAATATTCCTTACATCAGTGCTCCTTAGAAAAATGTTCTGGATCCCTTAATAAGTAAACTAGATTAAATGTTTTATACCTAACAGTTTATTTCATTTCAAACTTCTGCAATTAGTCGGCGAGTGGATGTATAGCTTTGGAGCATTTTTCTAACGTGGATTCTACATTCTGGAAGCAAATTTTTTCCACTCTAGGATTTCGAAAGAAATTTGTTATATTTTAAAATTGAGGCAGTCAATGCGACTTGGAAGTCACAACTAGACAGTTAGAAAGCTATTTTGGTGATTTGAAAGTATCTATAACTGGGACTCTGCAATATTCCTTACATAAAGTGCTCCTTAGAAAAATGTTCTGGATCCCTTAATAAGTAAACTAGATTAAATGTTTTATACCTAACAGTTTATTTCATTTCAAACTTCTGCAATTAGTCGGCGAGTGGATGTATAGCTTTGGAGCATTTTTCTAACGTGGATTCTACATTCTGGAAGCAAATTTTTTCCACTCTAGGATTTCGAAAGAAATTTGTTATATTTTAAAATTGAGGCAGTCAATGCGACTTGGAAGTCACAACTAGACAGTTAGAAAGCTATTTTGGTGATTTGAAAGTATCTATAACTGGGACTCTGCAATATTCCTTACATAAAGTGCTCCTTAGAAAAATGTTCTGGATCCCTTAATAAGTAAACTAGATTAAATGTTTTATACCTAACAGTTTATTTCATTTCAAACTTCTGCAATTAGTCGGCGAGTGGATGTATAGCTTTGGAGCATTTTTCTAACGTGGATTCTACATTCTGGAAGCAAATTTTTTCCACTCTAGGATTTCGAAAGAAATTTGTTATATTTTAAAATTGAGGCAGTCAATGCGACTTGGAAGTCACAACTAGACAGTTAGAAAGCTATTTTGGTGATTTGAAAGTATCTATAACTGGGACTCTGCAATATTCCTTACATCAGTGCTCCTTAGAAAAATGTTCTGGATCCCTTAATAAGTAAACTAGATTAAATCTTTTATACCTAACAGTTTATTTCATTTCAAACTTCTGCAATTAGTCGGCGAGTGGATGTATAGCTTTGGAGCATTTTTCTAACGTGGATTCTACATTCTGGAAGCAAATTTTTTCCACTCTAGGATTTCGAAAGAAATTTGTTATATTTTAAAATTGAGGCAGTCAATGCGACTTGGAAGTCACAACTAGACAGTTAGAAAGCTATTTTGGTGATTTGAAAGTATCTATAACTGGGACTCTGCAATATTCCTTACATAAAGTGCTCCTTAGAAAAATGTTCTGGATCCCTTAATAAGTAAACTAGATTAAATGTTTTATACCTAACAGTTTATTTCATTTCAAACTTCTGCAATTAGTCGGCGAGTGGATGTATAGCTTTGGAGCATTTTTCTAACGTGGATTCTACATTCTGGAAGCAAATTTTTTCCACTCTAGGATTTCGAAAGAAATTTGTTATATTTTAAAATTGAGGCAGTCAATGCGACTTGGAAGTCACAACTAGACAGTTAGAAAGCTATTTTGGTGATTTGAAAGTATCTATAACTGGGACTCTGCAATATTCCTTACATAAAGTGCTCCTTAGAAAAATGTTCTGGATCCCTTAATAAGTAAACTAGATTAAATGTTTTATACCTAACAGTTTATTTCATTTCAAACTTCTGCAATTAGTCGGCGAGTGGATGTATAGCTTTGGAGCATTTTTCTAACGTGGATTCTACATTCTGGAAGCAAATTTTTTCCACTCTAGGATTTCGAAAGAAATTTGTTATATTTTAAAATTGAGGCAGTCAATGCGACTTGGAAGTCACAACTAGACAGTTAGAAAGCTATTTTGGTGATTTGAAAGTATCTATAACTGGGACTCTGCACTGTTTTTGTCAAAATATTCGCGCCGTATCACGTATACTTGGCTATGATAGATGTGTTTGCTATACTCTTATCAGACTCGTGGTCATTATGGATATATTGGGTTACGTAAATTTATATCTCAGCGTTAATTTCTTGGCACGTTGCTCAATATTATTACTTAGAGTAATATTAATATTATTACTTATTAATATTAATATTATTAATATTATTATTATTATTATATTAATATTATTATTAATATTAATATTATTACTTAGAGTAATATGATGGCTCCAGTCTAGAAACTGGCAATAATGGTAGATAAAACTCACAAAAATGACCAATCATTATGACCCAAAGAACAGTCATTCTATCAATATGCAACCAAGGAATCTCTGCGAACGTGTCACAGTGCATAATTCTTAGTACCCTTAACTAAAGGTTGTGGATACAATAACACGACTCTTATTACAGAGGGAGAAAGAAGGAACAAATTTTAGAGAATATGCTATATAAACTGGACTAACCTAACTAACCAAAGGTATCAAACATCCTTAGGTATGGACTAAGATGGATGCATTCTCGTACTGCTAACCGATATTTTGGATACATTACAGGTCGGAGATAATAAAATCAGCAGGTATAAAAATTTAAATACCTGAGAACAGATGACGGAAAGTGCAAGAGATACGAATGCGTATTGGTGCGGCCAAGGATGCTTTCCAAAAACTGAAGAGAAAATTGAGACAGGAAATTTTCAATGGCTAATGCTGGACAATCTAATCAAAGATGAAGAAAAAAATTTGAATCAACTGAAATGTGGTTCTACAGAAGGATGCCGAGGATACAATAAGGAGGTTTTTGAGAGGACGGAAACTGATATATAACATCAGGAAGAGACAGCTGAAGTTTCTGGGACATGTAATGAGGAAGGAGGTCTTGAAGAATCTGATACTCACAGGACAGGTAGGGGAAAAGAGAGACAGGGGATAACAACGTGTGACATACTTAATGGGCTTGAGCAAATGGATGACAGAGCATGGTTAGTGACAGAGCTACAAGGGATATGGAAATGTTGAAGGTCATGATCGCTTACGTCCTGAAGAGACACGGCACATAGACGAAATTAGAATAATCCAGAATTTATACTGGCAGAAAATTGCTTGTATACGGATAGATTAAGATCCAGAATCGTAAGGCTACCGCATGTACTGCAGCCGCAGTAGAAGGAGTGTTTCTTTGGGCACAGCAGCCTGAAGGAGCCTAAACCTCTCCAGGCTTCCAGAATTCACAGTGTTCTCAGTTGCCACCCAAGGTTTAGAATCTAGTCAGTTTTGCTGTTTTACCCATAGATTGGGAGAGAAGAAATGAATTCATAATTTTACAGGTGTGTTATCATGCAAGTGAATGTAATGAATCCAACTCTTCAGTCTGGGTCGCTATCCATTATTCCGTCATGCCTCCATATGGTTAGAAAAAGTTTAAATACAGAAATAGGATGTCTCACCGCACTTATTCACTCTATACAGTAAAGCGATTCTGAGAGATTTAGAAGTCTTATCAGGATACATTATTAGCGGCTACAACGTAAGATATGTAGCTGACAGTGTTGATAGCAGATAAAAAAAAATACAGAAACTACCTCTGCAAAAGGTAGTGAAGGAAAGCAAGAAGATACTATGCATGGTTGTTAGCAAAAAATCAACAGATTAGAAATAAGCAAAAGTTCAACAATTTAAATATCTGAGAAGTGTTTTAACAAAGGACAGAATGCAACACTAAAATCCACAGGCGCATTTGGATAGCAAATACTCTTTCCAAAAGCTTATTAATAAACAGTCACTTTTCAAAACATTAGTTCTGAATTCATTAGTTGTCATTATATTTAACTCTAACTTTTCAATTTCAAATTGAAAATATTGACTAAGAACCGTCTGTTCACGTCTCTTTAGGACTGTGGCAGACTTGACCCAGCTACTTGTTGCTAATGTTCGGTTAGTCGTGTTCATACATCCCATAAACCTCCATGCTTCTTCTGCTACTTGGTGTCTTTGATAGGCTGTGCTTATTCCTTCTACTTACAAGTGTCATCGTAGCCACTACTCACTACGGTCCATCAATGCACGGTGCCAGTACTTCATGGTGGTACTTTGGCCTACCTCAGTAAACTGCGGCTTGCTGGCTCCATAGTTTTGTATGCGTATTTAATGGAAGGGCTTACGTTTCCGAGTGTGTTTGTTCGAGACGATAGAGTGGCTTGATTTCATGATAGCATAAAATCGCGTTCAGTTATATGAGGGAGCTAACCGGAAATCGGTAGCACGGAAAATGACATTAATTGTTTGTTATATGTACTTCAACTTTGCAAAAGATTCTCTCGCATTTTTTTCTTTTTTTATGCAGTTATTGTGGATGTAAAGTTTTACATATTGTTTATGTACGTGTGTTCGTTTGTTCACGTGCAGTGGTAAACTGACTAAGCTACGGAGTTAGGATGCTGAAGGTAATACCAATCAACTAAATTACAAACTTATATATATATATATATATATATTCTTTCTTGGTCACGTGAGTTGATTGAATTTCCTTTATTCATGTCGTTTTTTTCTTTCCTCGTTAGCCAGCTTTCCCTGATGATCCATTTAGGTGAAACCTAGGAAGGTCTGTCTGGCTCACGATATATATATATGGGGGGGGGGGGGCGGTTACGTGCGCGTGTGTGAGAAAAAAACGCTAAAAGAAATGACTGAGTGTATAGACAGTGTTATGCATGTATGTAGAGTTATATTGATGTTTTATTGTTTTCAATCACGGTCAGCACATTGTGGTCATGTTTATAGTTAAAAGTAAAAATAAAATCATCCTTGATAATGACTAAAACTACAGCCGAAAGCGCTCGGGCATACAAAATATTTAGATATTTTCTACAGAATTTATATCCAGAAAAGAAGAAACTTATAAGAACACAAGTAAAACAATTTTTAAAAGAGGATATGCATTGTGGTGCAGTGAATATCGACTTGGAACGACAAATCGGAGAGCCAATAGCCGCGTTCGAATTCCAGTTGGATTCATTTACGCATAAATACACTTGGGAAAAGTATCAATCCGTTCCTTTCCTCCAGTTATGTGTTAAATAACAGGACAGATTGGGTTCTATAGCTTTGGTTGGCAAGCAGTCTACACCATCACGTAATGGCAGCCTACTGCGAGAAAATCTTCGACCCAATCAATCATGTCTCTTTCGAGACATGATCGCTCAAGCGTGTATGACGTATGGCACTTAACTGACTGACTCTATAAAAAGGGATTGTTGCCCAAATACACATCTATCTATCTATCTATCTATCTATCTATCTATCTATCTATCTATCTATCTAGATAGATAGATAGATAGATAGATAGATAGATAGATAGATAGATAGATAGATAGATAGATAGATAGATAGATCACGGTCTGTACTTGCTCTAGTTTAATTTCTTAACGAAAAATGTTCTCTGTAAAATGATCATTGTAAAAACATTATCATTATTTGAAATCGCATCCGACAATAAATAAATCAATAAATAACTTAACTCATGGTCCAATAATAATGTGTCTTCACAGCTTGTCCTGTTACGAGTGCATCATTGTACATCTACTTCCAGATATTGATGATGCTAACGTCAATTTCTGCACACCAAATCCAAGAAATGCTTTACGCGAAGACTCTTTCTGCCAAAAAGTTGAAATCGACCTTCATTCCTTATTTATTTTCCCGCGCTGAATCAAAAACAAAATGACAACGAAACCTGGAATTAAAAAGTTTTAAGTTACTCGGTCATTCAGGGTCAAAGAACAATGTTTAGTCGTGCTGACGTTGGCGAGCCGTAATGAGTATCTTCGATGGGATGTAAGATATTGGTATTGATAGAAGGATACACTGACCGACAGTTGACACTTTGTAATGGGCGGACGTGACTCCAGGAGCCTTTGACTTATAAGTAGGGTAAACAAATCTCACCAACCAGGGAAAAGAGAAAAAAAGCTGATAATTGAAGCAAAGTATTAACCTGTAGAGCGTAAAGACCAAAGCCGAGATTTGTAAAGTGTATTCAGTTGCACAAAGTCGTTGTTAGATTGGAATTCTCATTGATTAAACTAGACAAGCTGCAGTCGTGTTTCGGTATCCACGATAGTTTAATTCCAGAACCTCCTGTGAATACCAGCCCTCAGGTGTTCATGGAACTCATTTAAATGGTTTAAATTTGCATATAAGACACAGACATCGTCCAGATAAATACTCGTTTGGGTGATCATATCTCGAAAATAACATCACCGGCTGGGCAGATTTTCATGCAGTAGAATGCCATTATTTTCTGCAGTAGACTGTTTGCCAACCAAGGCTATAGAACCCGATCTGTCCTGCTATTTAACCCAAAGCTGAAGGGAGAAGTGACGGATTAATACCTTTCCCAAATGAATGCAATGAATTTAATTAGAATTTGAACCGATTTCTCGTTTCTAGCCGATATCCACTGCACCACAACGCACATCGATATAAACAATAATTAGTAAGTTCAATAATATAAGTTTCTTCTCTAGCCCGTACTACTTGTGAAACTGTCTTCCAGCGTTTGCTTTCTAATATCAATAATTCATTTTTCGTCCATGCATTGAATATTGCTGATTTATTTGTTCTGGTTCTTCTCCTATGTATTTAGAAATTGTTGATGAAATACAAAGAAGAAGATGCAAGATTATTAGTCCTAACCTGGCTTCTTTAATGAGCCACTGTCCTACGTTCGTAGTATATTTTCTATAAATATTTTCATGATAATGTTGTTTTTTAACCACCGCTTCCCTAGACAAATTGCATATATGGAAACTAGTTATCTAAATAGAGACTCAGGGTATTATGGTGGCTGTATTTGGAATGGTAAGTAAGAATGTGTTATTTTGGTGTATATTTGGGTCAGTGACTCTGGCTTCTTGTTTATGTGTCGTGTCCTTTCAGGACGTAAGTGATCATGGCCCTCCACTTATCCCTATCCCTTATCTCTCTTAACATTTTTCCTCTTGGTATCTCTCTCAATCCCCGCTCCGCCATCCACTTGCTCAAGCTCATCAAGTATGTCTCACGCTGTTTTCTCTTGTCTCTCTTTCCCTCTATCCGTCTTGAGTGTATCAGATTCTTTAAGCTCCCTTTCCACATTACATGTTCCAGAAACCTCAGGTGTCTCTTCCAGATGCCAATTATAAGTTTCTTCATTTTTGTTTGCATGGTCTTCAAAACATCGTCAGTGCTCACATGTTCGGTCTATGGTATCCTCAGCATCCTTCTGTAGAACCACATTTCTGTTGCTTCGAGTCCTTCCTTAATCTTTGAAGAGATTGTCCAGCATTGAATGCCCGATATGAGGGCAGATATCCTGCTGGCTAAGTTTAATATAAGAGAAATCGAAAACTAACCTTCACGGATCCACTTTTTTGGTCTTGCTCCACGATCTTATATTTTTAAAATAAATATTACTTTCTTCTTCGGTACCTAGGCTTTATGAATTTGAGCGCAGTACTAGATTGGCGCAAGGTCTCATTATTTTATATTTGAAATAGCTAAATATAACCTTAAGATCTATGCTAACAATTTCTTCTCTCTCTCTCTCTTCTCGTTTGTGGAACTCCCTTCTCGCTTCATGCTTTCCAGCCAACTCTAATCTTCAAAAATTTAAATGCAATGTTAATTGCATCTACTCTCTTCTTGATTCCTCTTCTTTCATTGTTCTCTCTCCTTAATAATATCCTTAATTTTTTTCTTTTCCTTACATCCTTTAACATTCACTAACGAGTTGGATGACAGGCATGACATTCATATAAGAGTGTAAAACTAATGTGTCTGTTTAAGAATGTTACACTTAGTTTCGGATTTTGAATAAAACTGCATCAGTGCTACTTACCCATATTTAGTTGCCTTATGGTCTATGCTAAATTTGTTATAACTGATACTTATTGTCAAGATTATATATATATAAAGGTCTGTATGTGTGTGTGTGTAGATTGAAGATTGCATTCAAGCCTGAAACAGACTGTTGTCACTCGGTTTTAAAATACTTTTATATTTACACATACACTCCCTCGAAAACTGAGCACTTTTATCCATAAATAGGAGATAATTTAAAACTATATTTTCATCATATATGTGTGTGTGTTTGTATGTATGTGTGCGTGTGTGTGTGTGTAAGAGAGAGAAAGAGAGAGAGAGAGAGAGATAACGATATATACTTTTAGATATCAAGAAAAATATTGGGTAAAAATATGGTAAATTAGACAGTTTAAACATTTAAATTCCCAGCATCCCTAGTTCGTGCGCATGCGTGGTCAAACAAGCGCAAAGATAAATTTAGTACAATGAAGTCCTCAAACGCGTTTTAAAAAAATTTCCACTTTGTCATACGTTTTTCTCTATCGTAATTTACTAAGCGCAGCTTAGATGTGGCACAAAGGCCGAAAGTATGGGGTACCCAGTGAGGATCGAACTCACTACTTAATTGCAATAGTTCTAGCGAGACAAGCTTGCTAACCATTACACCACCTCGACGTGCCCTTTTTCTCTATCTATCTATCTATCTATCTATCTATCTATCTATCTATCTATCTATCTATCTATCTATCTATCTATCTATCTATGTGTGCATATATATACAGGGTGCGTCGAGTCAATTTTCACCATTTTATATAATTGATTAATTTCGCTCATGTGTTTTTTTTTGTTTTTTTTATTTTGTCGACTGCATAGTATAGTAGAGTCAGTTGGGCACCGTCTGTGAGTAAAAGATTACCATGACCCGATTCACTCTACCAGAAAATTGGAAATGGCATGCTGTATTATGTTTACTTCACGCCGGAAGTTCCAATGCAACATATTTAGAGTGCTTAGGGTCAAACTGAGTATAGCGTAGAGGATTGGGAATGAGCGGAATCTAATAGTAATTACGAATGTATGGCAGCTCAGAAAACTTTAGTAGTTCTAATAAAAAAAGAACTCTCAGAATTGTTGGGAAGAGCCTCAAAATCAACACGACCGCCGACATCAAGTGCCTTGAGAAGGTAGTGCTGACCTGGCTGCTAGAAGACCCTATTTCTGGCAACCTTGCTCTACACATTGCCACACAAATATGAGAAACAATAATTGCCGTCAGACATTTTCTGCGATCACATCACCCTTACATTTGACTACAACCGCATTATAGGGCATAGTTAAGTGAGAGACCAACAAATCTGCTTGTAACATGAACTGAAGGCAAGCATTATGGCAGCATTCACCAACTTAAAAAAGGAGACTGTCCAGAAGAGATCTAAGTGATTCCGAAGTTGTCTAGAGGCCGTAGTTAAAGCCAATGGCGGTTTTATTGAAAACATGTAAGTCAGTCAGTTCTGTGTCATACGTGATACACGCTTGGGAGATCATGTCTCGAAAGAGACAGACTGACTGGGTAGAAGATTATCCCACAGTAACTTGTCATTACTTACAGCGGTAAACTGATTGCCAGCCAAAGCTATACGACCCAATCTGTCATGTTATTTAACCCATAAATGAAGGGAAGAGACGGATTAATACCTTTCCTCAGGGAAAATAGCGCGTAAGTGAATGTAAGGAATTCAACTGGAGTTCGAACTCGGTTTCCCGATTTGTCGTTCTGAGTCGATATCCACTGCACCACAAAGCACGCCTTTGGTATTTCAAGATATTTTTTGTGTAATTTTGTTTAATACATCTGTTAAAACGAGATGTCAATGTTACATTCATTTTTGCTTTAATTAGCCGACATTTTATCCATAGCACACTATAAATATATACGTTTCTTTCTTTCTTTCTTTCTTTCTTTCTTTCTTTCTTTCTTTCTATCTATCTATCTATCTATCTATCTAGATAGATAGATAGAAATTTATATATTTATATATAAATATTATTTATATATAAATATTATATTTATGTATTTATATTACTATAAACGTTAGTTTTAGTCGGTACACGTGTTCAAGATTTTTTTTTCGTTTTATTTTCTTAAATAGTGGAATTAATATCAAGCGGTCTAAATCAAGAAATCCTACAGAAGAAAAATGCGCCCCTCGTCAAGAAACTGTACCTTCATTACCCCACTTTCCCACCAGGGAAACAAATCCTATGGTGAAAGAAATATTGACTCAAACACGTGTACCCACTGAAAAATAACGTTTATATTAAGATTAAATAACGTCGGTTTAAAAATGAATGTATATATTCAAATATGTTTTATTGTAATTAATCGCTGACACATCACTCAATAAATCCTGGGCATAACTAATAAAACAACAACTTTTAGGCAAAATTCAACTTTATTCATCAACATAGTCTCCTTCAGGCTGATACATTTATTCCAACGCTTCTCTAACAATTCAATGTCTTTTTTTTGTTTTGTTTTTTTTTGTAGAAGGATTTGTTTTTGGCCTCAAAACACAACTCATTTACTGATATCACTTCTTTGTTGGAGCCAAATCGCTTTCTCTGAAGCATTCTTTTGAAAACTGCAAACAGCCAGTAGTCGCTGGGGTGCAGATCTGGAGAATAGGGTGGATGCAGAAGCAATTCGAAATGCAACTGCCGTCGTTGCAATCGACTTGTCACACGGTGCGCTGTCTTAGAAAAAGATCATTTTTTTCTTCATTTGTGACGGGGTTTTTTTTGTTGTTGTGATTTCTTCCTTCAAACACACCAATAATATTATACAATAGTCGGCTGTTGATGGTTCTTCCTTTCTCAAGGTAATAGATGAACAAAAACTTTGCGCATCCCAAAATACGGAGGCCAAAACATTGCCTGCTGAAGTTTGTGTCTTTGGTTGCTTTGGAGGGTTTTCACCTGCTGCTGTCCACTCAGCTGACTGCCGATTTGACTACGGAGTGAAGTGGTGGATCTATGATTCAACCATTGTCACATATTTACGCAAAAACTACTTCTTGTTGCGTTGAAACACTTGCGAACAATGCTCTGAATCGTCGACCCATTGTTGCATTTTGATCGATTGTGAGCAAATGCGACATTCACATTGAACACAGATTTCTCATTAATAAATATTCATGCAAAATGGTGAATACACTGGTTTCTACACACAACTTCAATTTACGATCGGACAAAACGAATTTGTGGATTATTTTTGGTGTTTTCAGTGACAACAGCTGATTTTGGGCGACTTGAGCGTTTAGCATCATTCGTGTCTGTCTGACAGCTGAATTGAGTAAAACATATTTGAATCAACTTTTTCTGCCTTATATATATATATATATATATATATATATATGGTCATGTGAGACGCCACAAGCTATAGTGCGATTTTCGCTTCCAGTATGTACGCACGTGTTCGCCAATCCTCCACACAAACAAAATAGACGACTACTACTATCGGTCGTCCGCGAACTGCTCGTTACAACCAACACTATTTTCATCTTTGATAATGGCTGAGGTAAGCTCAGAGAGGATTAAATAAAAACATGTATCAATGTTGTGATTTTCTTTCCTCTTTCAACGATAATGCTATAAAGCTTATCAGACGATAAGAAAAATCAACAAAACTTGTCTATATTATTTAATGAAACAAGTGTCAATGAAAAAATGCTGCCTAAATACACACATTATATATATATGCGTTGTAGTGCAGTGAATATCAGCTCTAAAAAAGAAATCAAAGGTCCAATTTCGAATTCCAGTTGAATTCATTGCATGCAAATACACTTAGGAAAAGTATTTATCTATTTCTTCTTTACAGTTATAGGTTAAATAATAGTATAGACTGAAGTTCATTAACCTTGGTTTGCAACCTGTCTAAAAAAAATATCCTGTTCTGTCCTGTCCTGTCAATCAGGTCTCTTTCGAGATATGATGACCTAAGCGTGGCACGTAACTGACCGATATATATATATATATATATATATATATATTCCATTTTTAAACGAGTTATTTTGCTTCCCAGGTTTCTACCATGAGTGGTGTCTTCAGGCGATTTTTAATAACTGATTTTACCTTTTACCGTTTTTCTTTTTAAGAACGCTCTTGTAACGGTGTTTTATTTGAACGTTCACGTGGCAGGGAATTCATGAACGCGCATTGTTTAAATTAAAACGAATTATGACGTTTTCATCCATGGTTGTATGAACCTAAGAGGTATTTCTAAGTGTGGATGCATTTGGTCATAATTTCTGTTCTTTCATTTAACAGTTCTTCTTTATTTGGTTATGTCATACTTTCCAATTTTTCTTCTTGACACAGTCTACATATTTGTCCACCGTTGTAGTTATGGAAGAAATCTGGGTAGCAAAATAACTCGTTTAAAAATGGAAAATATTCAAAAGTTTTATAATATAATTCTATCGAACACTTTTTAATACAAAAGTGTACTGGTCTAACCCTATTAAGGCCAAAAACTAAGTATTAAACAATATATATATATATATATATATATGTATATATATATATATATATATATATATATATATATCAGTTAAGTGTCATACGTAATATAACAATCTTCTACCCAATCATGTCTCTTTCGAGACATGATTGACTGGGTAGAAAATTTTCCCGCAGTAGGAAGCCAATGCTTTCTGCGGTAGATTGGTTGCCAACCAGGGCTATAAAACCTAATTTGTCCTAATTTGTTTTAACTGGCGGAAGAAGCGGTGGATTAATGACTTCCCCAGTGTTATTTGTGCCTAAGTGAATGCAAAGAATTCGACTGGAATTCGAAATCGGCTCTCCGAGCTGATATCCACTGCACTGCAACTCACATCTATCTATCTATCTATCTATCTATCTATCTATCTATCACATAGCCCACAGCCTCTTCTCCGACAAACAGTATGGTTTCCGCTTCACCAGGTCTACTGCTGATATGCTAACGACCATCACACAATATATATATACCAGGCTCCCGATAAGATCGGCGAAGCTAGAGCTGTTGCCCTAGATATCGCCAAAGCATTTGACAGAGTTTGGCATGCTGGCCTTCTCCGCAAGCTACTGGGCTAAGTTATAACTGGGCGCTTGTTTAATTTAATCCAGTCGTTTTTGTCAATGAATGAAGCATTGAACGGTCATTTTCTAAATACTATCATACGTATATGCCTCCCAATACTATCATAAGAATGCTGTTGTCCTTCAAGGCTCTATTCTAGGCCCTACGCTTCTTCTAACCTTCATCAACGATCTCCCTAATGTAATCAGATTCCAAGTAGTCATCTGCAACGACGATACTACCTTTTACTCCCGCTTCGATGAGAAATCTACCGAGGCTGACAAAGTAAACGTCGCTGCTGACCACGTAAAGGACGTCGAATCTGTGGTGGAATGGAGTAAGAAATGGCACGTAAATGTTAATGCTTCCAAAACGAAGCTGCTATCCTTTAATCACCATAGTGAATCGCTCCTAGCTCCCATCAGCATGGATAGTCTTGTCTCCCTGAAAACAAAACACTGCACCTCCTCGGCCTAATTGTCTCAGCCGACCTCAAGTGAAATGACTTCATTGGATCCATAGTTAAATTTGCTGCTTAGAAGGTCGGTTCACTGTGTAGGGCCAGGAATTTTTTCTCGTCTGAATTCATCTCGCACATATATAAATCTACTATCTGTCTGTGCATCGAATACTGCTGTAAGATCTGTACGGGTGCCCCTGCTATTCATCACGGGGTTGTTGACAAAATCCAACGGAAAATATGCAATGTAATCGATCCTAACCTGGTAGTTCAACTCCAGTTAATTTGTCACCGATGTAATGTGGTTTTCCTCTGTCTCTTCTACAAATACTTTCAAGGCTTCGGCTACAATGAGCTTAGCTCCCTGGTACCCCTTCTGCATGAGTTTACTCGAGCTACTAGACTAGCAACTAGGTTGTACCTTTTACAGTGAAACTAATCAAATGCAACTGCAACTTCTAATCTATCAGCTTCTTTTCTGGCACTTCCAGTCTGTAGAATTCCATTCCATATACATGCTTCCCTGAGAACTACAATCATCAAGAATTTAAATGCAATGTCCATTGCCATCTCTTATCTCCTTGGCTTGCATCCTTTCCCTGACAGCCTTTGTATCACGTTCTTCTCCCTTTCCACTCTATTTTCATGCAGCTCTCATCACACCAGTCTTCTCATCCATCTCTTACCTATTCTCTGACACCCTCGTAACTTGCTCTTCTTTCTCATCACAATGTTCTTATGTAACCCAATATGTACCAGGGGCAGTACCACATTGCTTGATAAGAAATGATTATACTATATATATTATCATTATCATAACACTATATACATATATATATATAGTTTATAAACACACACACACACACACACACACACACACACACACATATATATATATATATATATATATATATATATATATATAATTTAAATTTATAATTTATAATTTAAATTTTAAAATCATTTGTTTCTGATGAAAGGCCGAGGACGGTCTGAAAATATCAAATATAATAACAGAAATAAATAAATACTGTAGAAAAAAATACATTTTTAAACTTACAACTTTTTGGTAGTTTTTTCTATCTATCGATCTATCTATCTATCTATCTATCTATATATATATATATATATATATATATATATTCAAAACATATATTGTTAAATTTAACAGACAATGAATGTCTATTATGTTTAATCATGAGCCGTTCTAAACATCGTATTTTGGCATTAATTTCAGGTGAAAATAAAGACAAAAATTGTCCAGCATTTGGATATTTTTTTATTATGCTGGTTCTAAGCTTTCGGCTAACATGAGCCATCTTCAGAGCCTTTTTTGTTTGCGAATGGCAACTTTTATCTATCTGAGCCTCTAAGAAGCAGCATTGCGTTGCAATAATATTATGATGCCTTTTATTTTAGAAAAAAACTTTTTGTGAATACATGGAATTTGAAGTCTATATGTGAATTATAATTAAGTGAAAACCTCCTACATAATAATTACACACACACAAACACACACACAAACACACACACACACACACACACACACACACACACACACACACACACACATCATTGGAAAGAAGGAAAAGAGTGCTTGACTGCAATGTTATGACTGTTCTTTTGTATGGTAGCGGATGTTAGGCAATCTGTTCAATGATGAAGGACATGCTCGAGCCATCAGAAATCTGATTCTACAGGAGGATGCTGAGGATACCATGAAGAGAGCATGAGGATTTCGAGAGGATACGTACAAGAAAAAAACTCATACTTAATATCAATAAGAGACAGCTAAGGTTCTTGGGACATCTAATGAGGAAGGAAGGTCTGGAGAATCTAATACTTGCAGGACGGATAGAGGAAAAGATAGACAGGAGAAAAAAGCGTGAGACATATTTGATAGATTTGAGCAAATGGATGGGAGAGCGGGGTTTGGGAGAGAAACCAAGATGAAAAATATTAAGAACGGTAAGGAACAGGAGCAAGTGGAAACCATGATCGCTTACATCCTGAAGAGACAGCACGTGACGGAGATCTATCTATCTATCTATCTATCTATCTATCTATCTATCTATCTCTCTCTCTCTCTCTCTCTCTCTATATATATATATATATATATATATATATATATAAACTATATTTACTATAAATTTTATTTTTAGAGTATATATATATATATATATATATATATATATATATATATATATATATTGGGAGAGGGGTAGATACAATAAGACCAACCGACTTTTCTGCTTTTCAAAGTAATCTATCTAAAACATGAGACGGATGAAGGATATTTGCGTGAGGGTGCCCTCTTGAAGGCAGGAGACGTGTGTTTGTGGCTGGCTGGAAAAGGCGAGTTCGAACATACAGCGACAAACAACAAACGGACCGGTTGACATCTTTACCTATTTTGTTTGCGAATGCCAAAGACAGTTATAGACGGGCAGATAGGAAAACACTAAACAAAGGCAGCAAAAACATCGGCATTCCATCTCTTGTTTCTTTGTCGAGCTAAAATGATTCCCTACTTTCTCCACCTTCAGTTCTTTATATTTTTTTCCTTCTCTCTGTTAAAAATCTTTTCCTTTGTGGTGTAATTGTCCATTTGCGTCCGACATGCAAACTAAACATGCACATTTAAAAGTAAGCACGCCTGCGCGTTTATCTCAGCTGTTCCAGCAGCGAGCTGGTATGTTAGAGCAGTGATTCCCAACCTCGGGCCAAAAGAGGACATGGCAAATTTCAAGGGTGACACAGTAATTTTGTAATTTTTACTGGGCCACCTGGTTAATATATAGGCCACAGATTATCGAATGATCCATAGAGTTTTATTGATTGTTCTTAAATTAATGAAATGGTGGTTTTCTAAGCGTAGTTCATATGTGACCCAAAGCGGAACGTTTGTGACACCCAGTGAGGATCAAGCTCTCTACTTAGTAGTAATGATTCTAACGAGACAAGCTTGCTAACCATTACACTACGTCAAAGTGGCCCTTAAATTAATGAAAATGTATGTAAATAATTTTAATATATTAAGATTATGAAAGTTTACTAATTGTTTACAGTTTAAATAACTTTTAATTAGTCAGGCATTGAAAATATTGTTTTCTAACTGTGAAAAACTGAAAAATTGTAAAAATAAATAATGATAATAAATTATCGTTCCACTAGAGATGCGAAATATTTTAGATACTTGTAAAATTTAAATAATAATATGTCTAATAAATAGACATAAATAAATACCTACGCGCAAATACCCTTGGGAAAGGTATTAATCCGTCTCTTCCTTCCAGTTATGGGTTAAATAACAGGACAGATTGGGTCCTATAGCCTTGGTCGGCAACTAGTCTACCGCAGAAAGCAATGGCAAACTACTGCGCGATAATATTCTGCCCAGTCAGTCATGTCTCTTTTGAGACATGATCGCCCAAGCGTGTATCATGTATGGCACTTAACTGACGGAATAAATAGACATAACTGAATCTTCATTAGTTTCTAGACTGACATCATGTTCTTACCCTTTTACCGTTGAAATAGTTAAATATAACCATCTCTTCTACTCTAACAGTTTCTTTTCTTGCACTTCCCGTTTGTGGAACTCACTTCTATTTGCTTGCTTCCATGATAGCTACAATCTTCAAAAGTTTGAATATCAATTGCCTTCTTTATCTACTTGATTCTTATCCATCTCTTATCTCTTCTTTGACATCCCCTGTACCTTTTTAATTCTTTCACTGTAATTCCTTGCACATCAGTGGCATTTCTGCCTTGCTGGGGGTGAAATGATTATGAAAAAAATACTGTAAGATGGATGTCATTTTTTACACTGTAGTAATTTTATAAACCACAGATCAATTCTGGGTTCAAAGTGAGCCATGAGCTAAAATAGGTTGTGAGCCACTACATTAAAGTACCCAACCTTCAAAGTAGAACAAAGTTATTCAAAGTTGTATGTACTTTTATTCAAATATAAGTACTTATATTCAACATGTATGGACGTTATCGTCATTTGATTCGAACTGATCGTTTCATAAAACGCTTTTACATAACTTATAACATTTTTCGTTACCATTTAAATTACTACAAAGAAGGTCGTTGAATTCATCGACCGAATTATTTTTTGTGGTAACGTGAAAAGCAAAAAATATGATTTAAGGAATGTGAAAAATGTCTGGAATACATACATGTTTATTGAATACAAGATTGATTTTATTAAAAGACTAAATTCATTTATTCAAATAAAAAATTTGAAAATAGAAAATACAAAATTTTTACATCGATAATAAAGAAATTATTATCGATGTAAAAATTTTGTAAAAATGAAAGCACCACAATACTGACACAACGCAATCCTACTTGTTCGAAGCTCAAGTATATGAAATTTCCTGCTGATTTGAAACCAGATTTTATCAAGGATTTCGACTGAAGATTACTATGTCGAAAACGGTTCCCTGTGTCCGGCTGAATTATTTATTTCCCACGCGTGGAAAACGTCGATGTCTGAGACTACATTATACCGAGAATTTCGAATACATACTTCCACTTCAAAAACTGTTCTGGGTTGAAGACAGACGTAATGTAATTTTTTTTTTTTTTTTTTTTTTTTGAGGTCATTGCGTTGTTACGATCTGTACATGTGTTCGTAGTTAGTTAACTCCCAGGATTTCGTACACTGGCATTGAAGAATATTTATTAAACAAAGGTAATGTCAGTATCCTTTCTAACGTCTTCGGTGAAGCAGCCGAAATTAACTCCCTTCTCGAGTACACTTAGGTATAGTTTAGCCTTATTCAGAATAACCCACATAGAATGGCGCACCTACTTCATACCTCTAAACTAGATTCTCAATCAGTCAGTTAAGTCTCATACGTAATTGCATGCTTTGGGCAATCATGTCTTGAAATCATGTCTTTGGGCAATCATGGCTGAGCAGAAGATTATCCTGCAATAGGTTGCCATTGCTTTCTATGGTAGACTGGTTGATTTCCAAGGCTATAGAACCCAGTCTGTCCTATTATTTAGTCCATAACTGAAGGGAAGAGGTGGATTAATACCTTTCCAAATGGTATTTGTGCGTAAGTGAATGCAAGGAATTCAACTAGAATTCGAACTCGGCTCCCCGATTTGTCGTTCCGAGTCGATATTCACTGCACCACAACGCACATCCAAAATATAATGTACTAAGCCATATTAGAAACCGTTTTAATTTGTAGCAACAACTGTTTTTTTCTTAAATTTTATGAAATGGTTCCAGTCTACTGGTAATAATGGTTGATATGAATTCATTCAACAGTTATTTGGTATCCTGTTTCTAAATAGTTTCTAACCTTATTTAATTATACAGCAGTTACAATTCAAAAATGTGTTCTATAATATATATTAGTCAGTCAGTTAAGTGGTATGAGTGATACACACTTAAGCGATCATGTCTCTTTCGATCTATGACTGACTATGTAGAATACTTTCCCGCAGTAGGTTGGCATTTCCTTCTGCGATAAACTGGTTGCCATTTTTGCCCAGTATAATGCTATTTCTTTCTCGACTGACTGCTAACCAAGGCTATACAACCCAATCTATCCTGCTATTCATTGTTGGTGGGAAAATAGATGGATTCACGCCTTTCGCAAAGGTATTTGTAAGTAAGTGGATCCAACGAATTCAACTGAATTTCAAACTAGGGTCTCCGATTGCGACTCGATAGCCATTACACCACAAGGCACACACACACAATATATATATATATATATATATATATATATATATATATATATATATATTATAAAAACATAACTTACGTTAAATTCGGGTATATTCTGAGCTAGGCGTATATTATGGGCTGGGTGCATAATCTGGGTTGAGGATATATGCTGGACACGTGTAAAATCAAGGTTGGGGAATTTTTAAAACTGAGGCTATATTCTGGGCTGGGGTTATAACCTGGGCTGGGGTTATAACCTGAGCTGGGGTATACTCTGGGCTGGGGCTATAAGCTGAGGTGAAGGTATATTGTGGTCTCTTAATCCTGAACAACTTCAAACTGTCCTCATTCCATTGTAGATAAGAATTACGTCTCACGGTTACATCTACAAAGATATGACAGGAGAAAGGCTAATGAAGAGAAGCCATTTTCCTAGCAAGCACAGACATTCACAGACAATCAAGGACATCATACATGGCTTTAAGTGCAGAAAATAATCTTATACATGAATTGTTCTTTTAAAAAATGGCCAAATAAATAAGTCTAACAAAATGTATTAGCAGCAAAAAAGGTGTGATGACAACACACCTGATGGAATTTTTACAGGTGTGTGAAAACATTTTGTATGGCGACTGTTCATATGGACATTCCAGGAATTGTCAAGAGATGTTTGTGTCGAGGGCACTTGTTTCTGCCAATTCTTTTAAACCAAAAGAAAGACAAGTACGGCGGGTAACTTTTGTCCTTGTATGAGAACAGAAGGGAAGATATTGCTTCGTATGAATGTACATGCATTTGCACGCACACACACACACAAACACACACACACACACACACACACACACACACACATATATATATATATATAGAGAGAGAGAGAGAGAAATAGACAGCCATAAATTTTCAACTCATTCGTTTTGTATGAAATTCAGAGTCGTGAAACAGAGTGCGTTAGGCAAATTATTGGCATTTTATATTTTTAATTCGTTTGTTCAACTTTTTTTCGACATCGGTAATAAAAATATACTTGAAGTATATATATATAATGCGTGTGTGTATATATACACATATATATATATATATATATATATATATATATATGTGTGTGTGTGTGTGTGTGTGTGTATGTGTGTGTGTGTGTGTGTGTGTGTAACGCCAAACATTCCGTGGTAAGAAAACTTTCCTTTGGTAAATAATCTAAGTGGATCCTAGTAATATAATATTAAAAATTAAACAAATATTAAAAAGATCCACAAATACAGCTCAATGTATTTAATTACAGTAATTACAGAGAATATATATATATATATTGTAATTTTGTTATAACATTTGTTTATAAAAGCATAATCTCACTACACAAAATCTTTCATGTTTCAGAACAATAAATAACAATGAATTCATCTTATATTTTAAAGATAAATCAATTTCACCATCTATTTTAACATATCACCTAAAGAATAACAGTATTGTTCTGAAACATCAAATTTTTTGTGATGATATTATGCATTTATAAAGCAAAATGACAATATTAAGCTCTACTTTGTATCGAGCACTTTTTATAAAAGTAAATGCTTGAACAGTGGGTTTTAATCTGCGTGTTCTTCCACTTTCTTGTAATATATATATATATATATATATATATATATATATATATATATATATATATATCAGGGTTATAGTTTTTTGTAACCCTATGTATAAAGGGTAAGATGGGTAAATTGCTACCATTTCGTATTTTTTATTACGGTAATATGCGTTGTTTGTTTGTTGATTTTGATACTGCGCAGTAGTAAGGTCAGCTGATCAACGTCTGTGAGAAAATGAGCGCCATGACACAATTCCCTCCTCCAGAGATTTGGAATCCGCATAATGTACTGCTTGGCATTCGCACTGGAAATTCTAATACGAAAATTTCAGAGTCTTTGGGTGTCAATCTGAGGACAGTTCAGAGGATTTGGAAACTTGAATGAGTCTAATAGTGATTTCATGAAGTTTATCGAAATCTTTTCTAATCAACCCGAGGGCTCAAATGACAACTGGAATTATTGATGTGATGCATAAGGACATCAATAAGGGCATATTGAAGCGGAAATCTTTTTAGTTCACAATCTTTGTATTTTGATAGATTTTTAAAGATCGTTATATATACATTACAATCTGCAGCGTCTGCTATGCCAATAAGGAAGCACGGTTCTTGTAGTCTTTATTATCATTATTATTATTTTATTAATATTTTTTAGAAGCGTAGTAGTAATACTCTATCTCTTGATGTCGAGCACTATAATGACAAAAACTGCTTGCCTAAACACTTTATCTTTTAAAATTACTTTAGTGAATTTACGGCAGCTCGGAAAACTGACTCTGATCATTCTGATAAAAAATAAAATCCCGAGTTTGTTGGCAAGGGCCTAACACTCAACACGGATGCCTACATCAAGACGGACAATTTCCGCGACCACATCAACCCTACAGCAGGCCAAGTTAGAAA
The DNA here is from genome assembly GCA_037127315.1 of Ascarosepion bandense. Classification (NCBI taxonomy): domain Eukaryota; kingdom Metazoa; phylum Mollusca; class Cephalopoda; order Sepiida; family Sepiidae; genus Ascarosepion; species Ascarosepion bandense. The sequence continues at coordinate 4,686,243 of JBBBDQ010000139.1, read as the reverse complement.
CATTAGAGTTAGAGCGCAATTAAGTTAGAAACAAAAAAAACTCCTTGTTATACCAAATATTTATTTAAAAGCATGGAGTATGACAGCATTTCCCAACTTAAACAAGGATGCTCTCGTGAAGAGATTGTGGAGATTTCAAAGTCGTCTGAAGGGCGTAGCTGAAGCCAATGGTGATTTTATTGAATAAATTAACTCTTTCGGATTTCAAGGTATTTTTGTATAATATCGATAGATATATGTTAAAATGTGATATCAGTATAATTTTTATTTTTGTATAATTGAGACCACTTTCCATTTATAACCATTTATGCTTTCAAGGCTTAATTTTCTTTATTTTGTATCTAAACTTTTGCTTGATGTACTGCCTTCTGTATTCACAATGTGAAGCTTATTAAATTTAAAAAACTATTGAAAATATTTTTTAACAGGGAACAGTTTTCTGAGCTCAGTTTAGTACAACACAATACAACACATTGGGAAACCCAGTATGGATCAAACTTACTCATTAGCTGATTTTAATCCGTAAATGGAAAGATTCGAACATTCAGCTTTATTATCTTTTTAATTGCATCATTATTCTGTAATACTGTTTTCTACTCTATAAGGATATTTCTCAGATCAAACTGACATAAATGAACAGACTAACATTCAAGGAAGTGCTGAAAAATTTATCAGAGCCACCGATTTTCTAGAAACAATATTTCTAAATACCAAGGCGTAAGAAGAAGTAATGGGAGAGAACGCTAAATATTTAGATAGCTTTATCATTTGCCATTTAATTTTAAAAACTAAGGCATTCATATAAAATATTATTGCGTCCAAATTAAATTATAAGCCATTCAGTTTAAAACACTACATGTTGTTTGTTAAAAAAATTAAATTGACATTGGTTCTCACCCGCTTGCTCGGCCGCCATTGCCCACCGGAACCATTTCTTCCGGCTCTATCGAAGCTGCTCGTCGAACCAAAACAGGCGCCTTTTCGCCTCAGCACGGAATAAGTGTAAAAAAGTACTGAACGAAGCTAAGAGGGCGTTTGCTACCAGAATGAGGCAACGGATAGCATCCTCTAAGTTTGGCTCCAAAGATTACTGTCGACTCTGCAAAAGCGTGCTCAACAAGTGCAAGACCTCAATACCCCCACTAATCAATGAATATGAAGTTCTCACCTCACGTAAGTTTTCGAAGCCATTATCAACATTATCAGCATCTCACGGCCCACAGGCTTCTCTCTGACAAACAGTACGGGTTTCGCTTCACCAGGTCTACTGCTGATATGCTAACGACCATTACCGAGTACATATACCGGGCACTTGACAAGAATGGCGAAGCTCGAACCGTTGCCTTGGATATCTCCAAAGCGTTCGACAGGGTCTGGCACACTGGCCTCTTGTGCAAACTGCGGAGCTACGGGATAACTGGACATCTGTTTGACCTCATCCAGTCATTCCTCTCTAACCGTACATTGAAGGTAGTATTAAATGGGCATGCCTCCCAAAACTACCATACGAACGCGGGCGTCCCTCAAGGTTCTATCCTAGGTCCCACGCTCTTTCTGATCTACATTAATGATCTTCCCGACGCCATTAGATCCCAAGTTGGCATGTATGCCGATGACACAACAATCTACTCTCGCATCGATCAAAAACCAGGTGTGGGCGACAAAGCGAACCTCGCTGCCGTGCTTGAAAAGGACCTCTAATCCGTAGTGGCCTGGGGTAGGAAATGGCTAGTAAATTTCAATGCTTCTAAAACGAAGCTGTTATCAACTAACCACCATAGACAATCGCATTTACCTCCCATTAGCATGGGACTGGCTAGCCTCCCAGAGAGTAAAATACTACGCCTCCTTGGCCTTACACTTTCGGCGGACCTCAAATGGAATGATTATATCGAATCCATCGCCAAATCTGCTGCTATGAAAGTAGGCTCTCTGTACAGGGCCCGGAAGTTTTTCCCACCTGAATCTATTCTTCACATATACAAATCTACTATCCGCCAGTGAATTGAATATTGCTGCCATATCTGGTCGGCTGCCCCTGCTGCACTCCTTGGGCTTCTTGACAAAATACAAAGGAGGATCTGTAACGTGGTTGATACTGACTTGGCAGACCGGCTGCAACCACTCTCTCACCGGAGTGATGTGGCTTCCCTGTGCCTCTTCTACAAGTAGTTTAATGACTTCTGCTCCGATGAACTTAGAGCACTGCTGCCGCCTAAGCAGGAATTTACACGAGATACTAGATTAGCAACTAGGTCCCACCCTTTTACAGTTAAACAGATAAGATGTAACCGGAACTTCTACTCCAACAGCTTCTTTTCTCGCGCTTCCCGCCTGTGGAACTCCCTTCTACAAGTCTGCTTTCCCGACAGCTACAATCTCCAGGTGTTTAAATGTAGGGTCAATAGACACCTCCTATTGTTGTATATCGACAAACAACAAACACGCATATATATAAAAATATAAGTTATATTTTTATTAATGACGATGAACCGTGTAGCATAGGGGACAGAGAATTGAGAGAGCGCGCCTCTAATGGGTTGACGGGAGTGTCGTCGTATCTGTTGTGTCTCTCTCTCTACTGCTACTCTGGTCTGGCGAATCCGTGCGCCGAGGTCTTTTTATAATCTCCAGAACCGGGACTTTTTCTTCCGGTTTTGCCTCGCCCACGCACGCCCACGTAATTCTCAGAGACACCTGTTCTGTTTGCCTCTGTAGCCATTTCCGCTACTGCCGGAAATAAGGTCAAACAAACATCCGTTCCTTTCAACGACCGGAAACGCCCCCGCTTGCATCAGCCTTCCTCGGATGGGGCCAGATTGTTATATTACATTCCTCGCCCTCCCATTTTCCAAAATGTTCACCTAAGAACATTTTAAGCGCAACACCCTCACACTCCTCCCCATGCCACACAAGCCCGACAATTGTATAAAACATGTGCACGCCAAAACAACAAAACATGTGCATGCCGAAACAAAAAAAAACAACAAAAAAATATATAGGGGAGCCTACATCGGCAACCCAACAATGTTCGTGTCCATCGTGAAAATTGTTCTACCAGCTCGATGTTTCATTGTTCTTTTTTTTTTTTTATCCATTTTCACAGAATTGGGCAAAGTTCTTAAAAATGTTCATTTTCTTTCTCGACTCTGTCCATAAGCGTAGACGCCTCGATGCATAACCACATGATTATAGGCGGTAACCGCGCCCCAGTTTCTAAACTGACATCGAGTAAATGACCTTTGACCAACACCATGCGTGCCTCTGCTCGAGTTTATTGTTACACATGTAACTTCATTTAATTTAATTTCATTTCAAACATACTATGTTTGAACACAGAAAAATGGCCATTATCTGCAGTACATATCATTCATAGTCTGACCGAGAAATGTTCAATAGAAAATGAAGAAAATTACCCTGATTCCAACGTTAATCCGCATGCAATTTACTTGTGGAGGATTAGAGGTTTCATCTATATTAATTTAGTCTAAAAAAATGGACCCCGTGACTCGTAGTTCCTTAGTTTGTACAATGTTTTCTATTCCTTGAACTACTTCCTCTGGATTCGAATCCAAGCATATCTGATTTGTTGACATCTCTCTGTTTAACGCAGAGACATTTGAGTGTTGAACACCCGTTGACCCCGGAGTACTATTCACAACGGATAACTCCCTTTCCTTCCCGAAGCACTGTTGCTTCTTTCACACTTAAAAATCCGCTTCCTAGCTATTATTCCAAGGATTATCATAACGCCGACTATGCCAGCAATGACTCCTATCGTCAACTTCTTCGGGAGTTCTTCATATCCTTCACTAAATCTTTCCATATCTATCTGTTCCAAGGTATTTACTAGTTTTCAGAAATTAATATATCTTCAAAAGATATTTCCCAAGTCACATAAATGAAAATTCACAGAGGGTGTTGAATTGATGGGAACCTGCACAAAAGCATAATTCACAAACATAGAAATGTAAATCATTTTGTAGTGTACAGTCATTGAAAAGAAATAAAAAAAAAGAAAACCTAACACTGCACAAACCAAAGAAAACATTGTTATCAACAAGTTAATCCAATTATCCACTTTAAAGAGTAGAAGAAACTTCCTTTACATGATTTTACATTTCACTTAATTAAGCAACATACCAGTAAACTCACTTCACATATATGGTAAAATATTAACAAAAAAAATAAATCATTAACTCAGATGTTTTATACTTACAGATAGTTAAATATCTCAACTTTATTCCTCCCGTCAACCCCCTATGCGCTCTCCGCTAGGCGTACTACTCTCTGCATGTAGTCCTGCACCCCCTCCGTTCTACCCTTAATGTGTTCGACACCGAACAATCCACATTTCTCAATTCTAGGGTCAGATCGGCAAAAGTATGCTGTACCATTTTTTTTTCTAACTAGACTTATAAACACGAGCAGAAAACACACACACTATCAAATCAAAGAGTCACCTACCTTGGCTGATGTCTATAGTCGTGCGGCTGCTATATATTTTCGTCTTCTTTTTTTCTTTCTATCTGGTAGTTTTAAGTCCGTTGAATTTTCAATCGTCGCCGTGGCAACCAGCTCGCATCTAACTGTTTTGTTGTCTCAAAACAGCAAGTCACTTAGGCACAAATTTGAAGGTCTGTTGTATATCGACAAACAACAAACACGCATATATATAAAAATATAAGTTATATTTTTATTAATGACGATGAACCGTGTAGCATAGGGGACAGAGAATTGAGAGAGCGCGCCTCTAATGGGTTGACGGGAGTGTCGTCGTATCTGTTGTGTCTCTCTCTCTCTACTGCTACTCTGGTCTGGCGAATCCGTGCACCGAGGTCTTTTTATAATCTCCAGAACCGGGACTTTTTCTTCCGGTTTTGCCTCGCCCACGCACGCCCACGTAATTCTCAGAGACACCTGTTCTGTTTGCCTCTGTAGCCATTTCCGCTACTGCCGGAAATAAGGTCAAACAAACATCCGTTCCTTTCAACGACCGGAAACGCCCCCGCTTGCATCAGCCTTCCTCGGGTGGGGCCAGATTGTTATATTACACTATCACCCTAACTCCCAATTATTCTCAGAACACTCTCATCTACCCAACCTTCATTCTCGGTATCCTTACCCGCCTATCACCCACCCTCTGACATTTCCTATATTTAACCATTCTCGGTATCCCTACCCGCCTAGCACCCACCCTCTGACATTTCCTATATTTAATCATCTTTTCTCCACTCTATGTAGCCCCCTGCGCAGTAGTGGCAGTGACATGCCTTTCTCGGGGTGAAACGCTTATAAAAAAAAATATCATTGTTTAAATTAAATTAGCATTTACCAAGAGAGACAAACATGTACTATCAAACTATGTGGGACTAACGTAATAATTGCATAATTAAATCAGAATCAGTGAATTGTAAATTAATTCTTTAAATTCAATGCGTTAGTTTTTACATTTGATGTCTTGTTTCTTTTTATTTGAATGAAATATTATTTAATTTAAATTCCTTAGTTTATAAATTTAATGGCAGATGGTGTGAACAGACTATAATAGAAGATATGAAAAAGTTTGCATATATATATATATATATATATATATATATTATGGAAGATATGAAAAAATGTCTGATAGATAAATAATGAAGTGACTAAAATAGATATAAACCTACTTAGATACATAAACAATCCCCTCCTAATCTGACACATCCATTCTACGAATAGATTGGGATGTTGTGGTAGGTGAAAGTTGGATTAGATAAACCGGATCACTGAAGTACGTGGCAGTTTCAAGATTCTGTTGAAACCAGATTGGTCAAAAGATAAGACAAGGAGTCAAAAGCGAAGGCTATATATATATATATATATATATATATATATATATATATATATATATATATAAAGGATTAAAATAGTGAGTGTGGAAATGAGAAGCGGGCAAACGGTTGAAAGGAGAAATATAACAAAATGAAAGTGAGAATGTTGCGAAATGAGAGTGATAGAAAAACTGAAGGAGACTAAAGTCTAAATGAAAAAGAGGGTGATAGAATAAATAAAGGAAAGTCTGTGAAAGAAAGGAAGAAAGTTACGGAAAGAGAGGATGATATAAATAGATAACACTGTAAAAGTGAATTAAGAAAAAAAGAATCTGACAAAAAGCGACAACGACGGAAAATAAAGGGGAAATAGTGAAGAGATTAGAGAGATGAGGAAGACAGAAAATGTGAAAAGAGAGAAGAAAGGGAATATATTAAAAGAGATAGAAACAGAAACTGTGTGAAGAGGTGAAACATTAGAAAAAAAGAAAGAGAAAGGGAGATTATGTGTGCGAGGGAGAAAGTTTGATAGAAAGAGAAAAGATAATAAAGAGGAACATTGAGAGGAAAAGCGAGAGAAGTAAAAGAAAGAGAGTGAGTGGAAGTGAGTGTGGAGAAAAGAGAGAGTATTAGAAAATTGAGCTAGAGAGAAAGAAATAATATAGAAAGAAGGATAGAAAAAGATAAGGTACTGATTAAAAAGAGTTGGGAATGCGAGTGATAGAAAGAGAGAGAGTATATGTGTGTGTATGTGCATGTGTGTGTGTGGCTGCAATAAAAACGGAAATAGTATGAATGAAAAAAGATTAGCAGTATATAGAGAGAATATAGGGACAAAGGATTGAGAGAAATAGAAAAAGTGCAATAAGAGAAAGAGAGAAAGAGAGAGAGAGAGAAAGAGAGAGGTTATCTGAATATGAGATGACCGAGAAAGCGAAGATTCTGATAAAAATTGGGAAAAATAAAAAAAAATATAAGATAAAAAAAATCCCTCAAATATAAGGGGAGGTACTCCGGGCGTTAAGGATGGAATTGCCTAGATTAAACGGGTCAGTGTACTAAAGACCAGAAGGTCATCTTGTTTACGAGAAATTCACTCGACCATTATATGTTTATCATTTTAGGGTTTGATTCGGATGTTCCGAATCATCTATACAGCTTTCAGAATCGTCAAAGATGCTTCCGACTCCAGAAAAATCTTAACCCTTGGCCGCCTGTCAAGGAAAGATAAAGATTGAAGGAAAAAATTTGAAAAAATAAATGAAAGAAAGAAGGGGCTGCAAAAATTACCAAAAACTAATGGAATAAACTGGAAAGAGAAGGACAGAGAAAAGTTAGATATTACGTAAGTGGGGAAATAACAAAAAAATAAGAATAAAGAAAGGAAGAATTAAAGAAGTTAAAGGAAAGGGTAAAAAGAAAAAATAGGAAAAACGTCATCAGTGTAGCCAGGATTAAGTGCAAAACAGAGAAGAAAGAAAGAAAAAGAAGAAAAATGAGCAAAGAGAAGTGAGAAAAGAAACAAGCAAAAGAAAGAAAGAAAAGAAAAAGAAAGAAAAAGGAAGGAAAAGACTAAAGTGAGAGAAAAAATTGAAGAAACTAGGAAAGAAGAAAAATACAAAGAAAAAGAAAATGAACAAAACGAGAAGAAAGAAAACGAAAGAAGAGCAAAGAGAGAGAAGAATGATTGAATGAATGAGTGAATGAATGAAAAGAAAAGCAAAGAGAAAGAAGAAGACCAAAGAGAAAAATGAAAGGAAGAAAAGCAAAGAGCGAAAAAAAAAAATGAATAATTGAATGAAGGAAGAAAAAAGAAAGAAAAAAGAAACAAAGAGAGAAAAGAAAAAAGAGGGAAAGGACAAAGAGAGAAAGGAAAGAATGAGTGAATGAATTAACGAAAAAGAATGTAAGGAAATGAATGACAAAAAAAGGAAAGGAAAAGTGGGAAAGACTGAAAAAAGGGAAATGAAAGAAAAAAGTATAAATCGTTGATTCTGTGGGTTATGATGTCATGATTGTATCAGGCAGATGTTTGTCTTCAGAACGTGCTGAAATGCAAGGAACTGTAACCAGTGAGACCTATGAACTAAATTAGGATACATATCCGTGTTGGTAAAACTTTGTGAACTCATCCCAATTACTATTGTCACCTTTCCTTGGCGCTGAATTTAGAGGATTCTCAAATTTGAGAGGGAATGGAGTGCATGTACCATCCAAAAAATTGTTGTTGATTAGGATCTCACTGAATACCAAGTTTCGTTCGATATGGTTTTGTATCCAGTATGTTTCGATGTCCTCAAGAACACAAACTGTGTTACGACTCTATTATTTTATATTAATTTGTGTGCTTATATGGCAAATTTGTTTACCAAACACAATTTTTAATGGGATATATTTTTCTCAGCCATTGGTAAATGCTATACCGTTATTGTTGGGGTTTCTGTTCCACTTATTTACAAGTCGGTGGTAAAAGTTTGCATTGCGTAACCGCCATATAAGTCGGCCCTTAGTTATGAAAATATATTTAGGTTTGAAAACTCTCCTTGTACGCTGCAATTTACGGTATCTTAAAAAAAATTCTTAAAGTCTAAAATTATTTTCTGGCATTAAATAACCTGCAAACGGTTGACAGGCTATAAAAAAAATCATTTTTACTTGATCAACTTTTGGCAACATTATCTATATATGTGAATACATCAGTAATAAAATAAATATTGTATTTCATCCCCGACCAAATATCCACTAAAGTAATTCTAAAAGATAAAGTTTTTACGGCAAGCAGTTTTTGTCATTATAGTGCTCGACATCAAGAGATAGAGTATTACTACTACGCTACTAAAAATATTAATAAAATAGTAATAATGATAATAAAGACTACAAGAACCGTGCTTCCTTATTGGCGTAGCAGACGCTGCAGATTGTAATGTATATATAACGATCTTTAAAATCTATGAAAATACAAAGATTGTGAACTAAAAAGATTTCCGTATCAAGATGCCCTTATTGATGTCCTTATGCATCAGATCAATAATTCCAGTTGTCATTTGAGCCCTCGGGTTGATTAGAAAAGATTTCGATAGGCTCAATGAAATGATTTTTGGTAGCCTATGTCTTAAAGATTGTACTCACAAGTAAAGCTCACACATTGCAAAGAGTTTTATTGATGTAGAATATGTGAGATTTTAGTCTGTATCGCTTTTTTGAACAAAAAGGATTTTAATGGAAAATATCATGAAGCCAGCTATTTCTGACTTTAGGTTTTTTTGTTCAAACCCGGAAGAATATGTGTATACCACAAAATCAAAGGAAATAATAAAAAAATAATAATAATATAGATTGTTCAGCAAATTGTAACATGGCAACCAGGGAATTTGAAAAACTATCAAAATATGAAGGCCTGGAAAATAAAACAGGAAAAATGTGGAAATTGTAAACAAGAGTTGTGCCAGTGATAGTAGATGCACTTGGCATTATAAAAAGGATCAAAACAACACATTGAAAGAATCCCTGGAAATCCCAGCTTAAGAGATACACAAAAATGCCTTGATAAATACAACCCACACACAAAAAAGAACTTTGTTTATGTGACACTGGGAAGTTATGAGAAATAGAAAAACATGAAATGGAGCCATAACAACACAGCCCTACCTACCTAAGGTCTTTCCGCAGACTTGTTAGTTAGTGTGACCATAGCAGAAATAGAATCATGATGAAAATGACATAATAATAATACATTTTCAAAAGAGAATATATGTGAAAATCGGAAACAAGAATAGCACCCACCATAGTAGGTGCGCTTGTAATTATAAAGAACGAACACAACAACATATTGAAAAAATCCCTGAAAATTTCAATCTCAGAAGAATAAAAACAACTGTCTTGATAAGTACAGCCCACACACTGAGAAGAACTTTGTCCATGTAATGCTTGTCATGTTTTAGTTGTTAGAAAAACAAATCATGAAATGTCGCCATAACAACACACCACTTAGGTCTTCTAGCAGACTTGGTTAATAGTTTGACAAGAAATAGAAGTCGAAATATAATAATGATAATGACAATAATTGAATAAAAACAGATAAAAAAAATATAACTCAACAAACCGGATATATATATATATATATATATAACAGGAAGATAAAACAGTCTGATCCATCGTTTCCTTTAGATACAAGAAAAGAGTAAAAAGATGAGAAAGTAACCAACTGCGACTCATTAAAGTTTGAACTCGCAAGACTTTAAAAGTTGAAAAACGCCCCAATCATACCAGTTCTTATTGGTTCACTTGGTACGATGAATGGTACAACTGACACACGGATAAAAAATGGCATTGGTTACCCAGTAAATCTGTTGCAGAAAGAAAGTCTCTCATGGACAGCAAGTATCACTCGGAAAAAAAGATGAAATTTGCAAGAACCCTAAGGTTAGTGGTACGCTATCCATTCATTTATTACCACATATTCTGATTTTCTCTGAGAAAATAGTGATATCCCAATATTGATTGAAATAAACTAAATAAAACAAATTAAATTATGAATGCATGTATATCAACAGGGTTGTAACTTAATAAAACAAAAAAGAAAAGTTTTTTTTTTCAACATAACCACTTTTCTCGTCAATGTTTTTAAATCAGTGTTCAAAAGGAATCATATATTCTTGCTTTTGAATTTTCGAAATATTTATAAGCGTACCAGTCTCTCGTTTATTCATTCTGTTAAGGGACATACGCTTAGACAACTTGTATAATTGACAACTTAGACAACTTGACAAATTTTCCTCAGCGTTCTACTCTCTCGTTTATTCAGTCTGTTAATGGACGTACGCTTCGGCGATTATGTCTCTATTGGTTCATAACTGGCTAAGCAGAAGATATTTCCGCAATGAAATGGTTACATTAGAGTGTTTGTCAGCCAAAGCTTGGGATCCAGTCTGTCCATCTATTTAATCCATGGCTAGAGAGTAGATATAGATTCATACCATTCGCAAGTGTATTTGCGCCTAAGTGAATGTAATGAAGCCAACTGGGATTCGAACTCGGCTCTTCAAATTCAAAATCTTATTTACAGTTATTGTATCTTATTTTATTCAAGAGAAAAAATCAGTTCGTAAATTATATAGTGACAATATTAGATCAAAATTTAGCTAGCAACAGTTATCTTAGATTAATTGACCCCCTGTATATATATATATATATATATATATATATATATATATATATATATATATATATATATATATCAGGAATGGGACCCAGGCATTCACGGAATTCATTAGCAAAAAGATTAGTTATTGAAAGTGCCATGAAGAATTCCGTTGAGTGGCGTCATGCCGAGTGAACAGAAAGCGTTTCACTCTTTCTTTTTCCTCTTTCTTTCTTTCTTTCTTTCTTTCTTTACACCGCTTCAAACTTCGATGATTTCTCTTTTCTAGTAAGTATGGTGGATTTTAAAGATCAAAGACTTTCTTTGAACTTTTTTCTTTTCGATAGAACTACCACTAAAGCAATAATTATGCCTCAACAAGTTCTAAATCCCTAAACAGTACACGCAGTCTGATTGCTTATTTTCACTTGTACTAAGAACATTGGAAAAACATGACTACATATGACCAAAGACCATTCGCCAGAAATTAACTAGCAAATAATAAAATTAGTGAAGACACAATATGTAGATTGTGTGAACAACAGTTTCAGACAACTGACCATTGATGTCTGGTTGCCCAATCTTGATACCGAAGAAGTACAAAAACCGCCATGATAAAATTATGCAGTATATTCACTGGAAAGTATGTTAATATTGCGGTACGCCATAACCTAAAAAATGGTATAAACATCAGACTGAAGCACTCATTGAAGGACATGAATTCACTATTTTTTTAATAACTTTCCAATACATAATTAAAGCCGTATAAAAGCTAATAGACTAGACATCATGATAAAAAACTGCAAAGAAAAACGCCTGCTCATATTTACAATAGCGTTCATCATTTAAAAATATATCTATCAAATAATATAACAAAATAACTAAATATAAACAAAAGTTGATATTTTTAAAACATGGAACCTTAAAACTATTTACGTACCTGATAATTAGAGCTCTGGGGATGTACCAAAAAGGTACAAACCAGTGGATTGACAAGATTATCGGTAGCCCCATTTTAAAAAATATCTGGACCTTGTGGAACTGTTCATCTACTCACCAGAAAGTTCATAATGGAAAAAAATAAAAACACTGTACATGTCGAGTATAACTTAACATCAGAATCTGTGCATATATATATATATATATATATATATATATATATGGACAGCAACCTTTTTTAAGGATGTTTTGTTATAAAATGACTGACATGAAAGATTTTAATTTTTATTTAATTTTCCAGTATTCTAATCTATTTCCTTTTTGCGGGAGGTAAAGAATGTGAAAATGTTCCGTAATTACTTTTATAAGTACTTTCAGCCACCTCTTTGGCCATTCTTAACACACAGACATAAACACACACACACACGTGTGTGTGTGTGTGTGTGTGTGTTACTACCTTGCCTTACTCTAATTCACGGATAATGACCCGATAAGAGAGTGTCCTAAAGAAAAAAATAACAAAGATGATGATGATGATGACGATGATGATGACGATGATGATGATAGACTGGACTGATATCTGCATTGGAAAATATATTACTTTTATGGGAAGGAAAATGAAAGAAACTGGTATGAACATCACTCTGACACGGTTACAGTGATAGAACCTATAAAAATTTTGTGTGACTTAACAATATACACAGACAAACAATCAAAGCTAATTCTGATCAGTTAAAAAATAGAATGTGTTTCCTTACTGACACGACAATACCTTCAGATTTTTAATTTATCTTTGAAGATCTTCAAAAACAGTCAAAATGTAAGGATCTAGATGTAGAAATTTAAATAGTATGTTACATGAAAACATCAATAATTCCAGTTGTAGACGGGGAAAACATTTTCCTAATAAAGAATGAATAGGAAAATAGACATCAAGAAATGTATCAGTTTTTTAGAATTCTATAATAAACGTCTTTGATCGAAAACCAAGATTTTTAAAAGTTTTTCTTAAAAGTGGATGCGTTTCTTCAGAACTTTCGTTCGGAAATATAATGTTGTTTAAGCCATTAATTTCCACCGTAAATCTGATATAAGAAATAAAAATAAAGCACACAATTCATTAAAAATGCTTTCAAGCAATTTGCTCGACGTTGTGACGTTAACTAAAAAGTGATAATTTCGTTGTAAATATTCGTCGTCTTTTTGGCTTGTTTATTCATCTGCTTCTTCAAACATTTTCTTGGTGCTCAATCTTATTTTTTCTTCTTTTTTTTTTTTTGCTTATCACACTTTAAATCCCCACTGATTGTTTGCATATTTTTAAGGGAATCGGAATATTTGCAAATACTTACTGAATGTACTATAAATGGCTGATTCCGTATTTAATTTTGAATAATTCGTGAATATTTTTAGAAGTTTCCAACTATTATATTTATAGTTATAGATTTTTCTACATATTCGTACAGTCTAAAATTATTTACCCTTATGGAAATTATGAGATAATATTGCTCTTTGACAATTGCAATGTTTTTTTGTTTTTTCACTTATTTTACATTTAATACAAATAATCTGTCAGAATTAATGGTGCTGACCTGATCCTATTAGATTCTAAGAAGTAATGAAGACGACAATATGTGAGTGTCAAGTGCCGCCATAAGTTATTCGTTCTGCAATCATGGCGAAGACGTATGCATATGACAAGAAGCTCCGGATGAAGATGGTTGATTTATACAAACAAGTTGATGTACATACAACACTTTACAAGCATTTAAATGTTCTTAAATCGACAATTCGTAGCATTATCAAGAAGTACAACAAGACTAATTGTGTTCAGAATAAATTAAAGACTGGCATGAAACAGTTAATTTATGAAAAAATTGAAAGAAAAAATGTTAGAGATGTTTCAAAGAATTCTCACATTAAGACAAAAAACATTGTCAATGATAAAAAAAACCCATGAGAGTTGAATATATCGACAAAGATAGTCCCTAGATGTTTTCATCGAGTAGGATTTCAAGCTTGAAGGAGAACTGCTTATCACCTGAGGACGACCCTCTTAACTTAAGTCTAAACACATACAATACAAATTAACTTATGCTAGAAGCCATCTAGAACATAGTAGTAAATATGGTCAGATAAAACCCTCCCGTTATGTATGGAGGAAATTGAATAAAGCTCACAAATCAAAAATACCCCCTGCAATTAAGTACGGTGGTAGGATCATTCTGCTCCAGCGATGGAGAATTAAGAACAGTGCAGGTTATTATCATGGATAAAGAGCAGTATTTTGTTATTCTTAAAAACAATACAAAACTAAGAGCAAGAAAGCTGGCCTTAGGGCGTCACTAGGCGCCATGTTGGTAGTGACTTGAAACTGTTGTGAAGTAAATGATACACTCGCAGGTGGCACAAGTAAACTAGTGTTATCGCTTGAATGAAGAACCCTAAAAATCGTTGAAGTCAGCCTTCAGAGTATTTCTGACAGGTATCACGGCGAGCTTCAAAGCAAGACCTTATATTATAATCGCTAGAAAACGAGTTGTAACAAAAACACAAGGCACATAAAACTTAGATGACAGCAAATAATTATTGGCGTATCCCACCCACAGTCCTGAACTAAACCCCATTAAAATGTATAGGCATATTTGAAGAAGTGTGAAAGAAGTCCTTTGAATTTGGAGAAACTTGCAGCTATTCCCAAGAAAAAATGAACAAAATATCTATCAGTGTGTATGAGTCGTTCAGTTAAGTGCCATACGTGATAGAAGCATAAAAGAGACATGATTGACTGGACAGAAGATTTTTCCCACAGTTAGGTTCTGCGGTAGACTTGTTACAACCAAGGCTATAAAACACAATTTGTTTTGATATTTAACCCATAGCTGGAAGAAGAAGCGATGGATAATACTGTTCCCAAGGGTATTTGTTCGAATAGAATTTGAATTCGGCCCTCCAATTTCTCTTTCAGAGCCGATATCCACCGCACCACAACGAACATCAGTGTGTGTAGTGATACTTTAAGGAACTATCAAAAATGATTAAAGACAATAATCAAGAATAAATTTTACGCAATTAATTATTGAGGCAAAAGGACAAATAATTTTGCCTTTTTTTATTAATATTTAATATTAGCATAAAAAATTGATGTGGGCATCACTGCACATTCTTTCAAATCTATTATTTCAACATTTGTGAAAAAATGCACCTGAAGTTTCTGTAGAAAATTGAGTTATTACAGCTTTATTTGTAATTATGGAAGGTATAAATAATTCTGTCCACAGCTGTATTTATTACAATTTGATGAGTAATTTTTGAGCTGAAGATATCATGCCACCAAATGTTATTCGAAATATTTCTTATAAAATTGCTATTATAATTCAGTTATTATATTTATCATACACATATAAGTATGTGGTGAAATTTTAACAACAGTTCTTTAATACCAGTTTCACTGTGAAAAGAATGACTTGCATAATAATATCTAACATAGTGAATCTTTTTTTGGTTGGTTGGTTTCACAAAAAACTTTGGGTTATTAAATGACATCCTGTCGAACATATAATAGTAAATTGAGAACAATAGTTAAGAAAGAAACCGAGATAAGACACAAAATAAACGGAAATAGCAATAGAAAAGAAATATGCAAAGTCAACACTAGAACACATGAAAAAGAAGTAGAAATATAGACGAGAAACGAGGATGGATAACGTTGAAAATGCACAACTAAACAAATCTTTCAAGAAAATAATGAGAGAAGAAAAATGAACACTAAAAAGCAGAAGAGAAGTGATGAGTTTGAAAAATGCTCGATTATCAATCAGACCGCATATATAAATAGCAATTACGTTCCTAGACAGATAGAAAAAAAAGAGTTTCATAATGTAAGGATAAATAATTAAGGTGCCCTCCGCAAACCTTCTTCTTCTTCTTTATGTGCCGTCTCTTTTCAGGACGTAGTCGATCATGGATTTCCACTTGACCCTATCCCTTATCGATCTCAATATTTTTCCTCTTGATATCTCGCTCAAACCCCACTTCGCCGTCCTCATCGATCTGCTTTCCTCTGTCACTCTTTCCCTCTATCCCTCTTGTGAGTATTATTTTCTACAAGCTCACATAAATATCATCTGTCGCTTCTTGATAGTAAGTATAAATTTCCTTTTCGTTTACATCCTCACCATAACCGGTCCTCACATGTTCAGCTAATGGTATCCTCAGCATCCTTCTGTAGAACCACTTTTCTGTTGCTCCGAGTCTCTCCTTCATACTTGAAGAGATGGCAGATTTAGCATAACAGTTTAGTACTCTTTGTCTCCAACGAAATCTTATCGTCTCTCGATACTTAGCTTTTGAA
>JBBBDQ010000139.1:4575000-4662500 GCA_037127315.1 Ascarosepion bandense | reverse complement strand
ATATATATATATATATATATTAATCATATCACCCCCAGCAAGGCGGTAACGTCAATGATGTGCAGGGGGCTACGTAAGAGTGAAAAGATTGGAAAAGAGAAAACCGGAAACCACATCCTAAACAGGAAATAAGGGATGAACCTCTTCATCTGTTCAATAGACGTGGGTGGAGTGTGAACCGGGCGATAGTTTAGTCTATCTACACCAATTATATATATATATATATATATATATATATATATATATATAAAAGAACGAAGAAAATAATTAACCACCTAAATGGAAGTGTGTATATATATATATATATATATGTGTGTGTGTGTGTGTGTGTGTATCACATATATATATATATATATATATATATATATATATATATATATATATATATATAAGAGAACGAAACGTAAAATTGCAACGTTCAAAACATTACTTTAAAACAGGGCTCAATATAAAAATAGACTAATAAATATTTATTATTCACTGTTACATAAGAACATGTAAGTAACTACTACAAAATTGTACATTTTCTTTCAACATTAAAAGAACAACGTCTCATCAGGTATTTAGCAATGATAGTTATAAAAGCTTTTATTTAAAAATTTCATTGCATGAAGCATCACTACATTTTCGTTTTTGGACATTTTTCCGTATTCTAATTTATGATGTTAGGTCAGTTTAAGTTTTCGTATTGCTTCTTAACATATCCTTTATTTACGTTAAATGAATAATTGTGTTTGCGTGTGTGCTTTTATTTAAAAATGCCATTAAATTTGAAAAGCAACATTGTAACTTTATGTGTTAATATCTGTTAGCATCTCAAGTTTGAATTCTCCTCTTCAATATAGTTTCTTCTTAACTTCTTCTCATATGTTTTTTTATTCACGTTCTCCTTCCTTTCTATCTGTGTAATTTTGATTACACTTTTTTTCTTTTTCCATTTCCTCCTATTTTTTCTTTAGTAGGGTTAATTTCTTTTCTTTTTTTTTTGTTTTGTTTTCTTTTCTTTTCCTTGATTTCTTTCTTTTCTTTTCTCTTCTTTTTAATTTATTCTTTATCAAAATACTTTTTAAACTGTACGGAAATTTTTCTAAAAACTGAAAATGAAGTGATGTTTCATGAAATGAAATTTTTAAATAAAAGCATTTATAACCATCATTGTTATCTACCTGATGAGACATTGTTCTTTCAATGTCAAAACAAAATGTAAAATTTTATAGTGGTTACTTACATATTCTTATGTAACAGTAAATAATACACATACACACACACACTCACACACACATATATATATATATATATTATTTACTGTTACATAAGAATATATATATATGTGTGTGTGTTTCAGAGAGAGAGAGATAGAGAGAGAGATAGAGATAGAGAGATAGAGAGAGAAAGTGTGTGAATCCAGGTGAAGAGAAACAACGGTTTTACAATTCCGAGTTCCCCTGCATTTAGTTTCTTTTTCATAAAACTGCTCAATACAATAAATATTTTAGAAGATAATAAAATTAAATCTGGTTTTTGCTTTTTTGTTATTTAAAATGAACATAGTTTACATTACGACACAGAAAGTTTTATGTATCGAGATTTTTTCTTCGTCGTCAGGCAACTTTAGATCATGGTTGTGAAAATGATTTTCATTTGAATATAAGAAACAATGCTTTTATTATTTATGGATGTGAGTAGACAAAAAAAATTATGTTAGTGTTCAATTTGACTAATTAGAATAGAGATTCACTTTAAATTTAAATTTGAAAAATGTTTATATTTTTGAAAAATACATTATTTCTTCTTTCAATCTTAACAGCAAAAGTGTCAGTCGATCAAAACTCATGTCTAGACTACTTTTCCGTTGATGTATCCACTATTGTTACAAAATCTCGAAACATAAAATTTTCCGTGTCACAATGTGAACTATATTCATTTTAAATTAAAATAAAAACACTTATATATATATATATATATATATATATATATATATATATATATATATATATATAAGACGAGGTGAAAAAAATATATATATAAGATGAGGTGAAAATATAGCAAATTTTCATGAATTTATATTATACCTGTAGTATAATATTATTGTTTATATTAATATGATGTTACTGGAAATCTTGTTACTTACTTTAGAAGTAAGTTAGAAATTCAAATTAAACGAAACAACAAAACCGATTCTATAGCATGTTTTTCTTACACAAGCAGTCAGTTAGCTGCCGTCCCTGATGCGCACAGAGGGCAATCATGTCTCTTTCGAGACATGACTGAATAGGCAGAAGATATTTCTTAAATAGGTTACCATTTCTTTCTGCGATATACTCAATACCACCCAAGGCTGTAGAACCCAATTTGTCTTGCTATTCAACCCATACATGAAGGGAGAAGAAACAGATTAATACCCTTTCCCAAAGGGATTTGCGCGGAAGTGAATGCAATGAATTCAAATAGAATTCGAGCTCAGTACTCTGATTTCTCATTCCGAGCCAATAACCATTGCACCACAACGCACATACTCTTGCGAATACTGATTCTTCTTCCTCTTCTTTCCTATATCCAACAGACTGGCGTACTAATGATGATTTACTTATAATTCAAAGATAATCCCAAAATACTGCTAAGAACAATAGAAATAAATAGTTTTACTATATCCTGAAAGTTTTCAATGAAAATAGCATAGAAATATTTTATTTGAAAAATAAAGGTTGTATGCAATCCTAAATTATGTTATTATCTATCACCAAAATGACAATGATTCTTTAATGAGAAATAAATATTATGTTATCCCAAATGTTATTAATGCTGAAATTAACACTGCCATGAAATTGTTGAAAATTTAGTGAAAGATAAAAGTTATTGTGAATGCAATCATAACACAATGTTTACGTTTTCTCAGCTGAAATTCATGGATACAAGTTAATTTCATTGATATGGAATTATTCAACGAAGAAGCAATTTGTTATGCCAGTAATATATAAGGCAGACATGTCTTATAGTCATAGTATTTATTACACTCGTCAACAACAACAAAAAAACTAAATGATGTTGAGACACCAAACATCTTATTTAACCCTCTAGGGCCATTCGTATCATATTAGTGGGGGATCTGTTTATTACTTCATAACAATATAGAACTGATCCCCCACTTTATGACAAGTAGAAGCCTTAATCATATTATATTATTAACCCTCTAGGGCCATTCGTATCATATTTGATACAGTATGAAAACAAGCCTTGAAAGAAATATTTTCCTGAAAAATTTTTTAAGAGAAATATTTTATAAATTTCAAATGAAAGCAGTACTGACTGCTCAGTCAATGAATACCAAATGTTTCCTTATAGGGAAATACCAAATGTTTCCTTATAGGGAAATACTGTATCAAATATGATACGAATGGCCCTAGAGGGTTAAGTAGTAATTAGTGGGGGATCTGTTTATTACTTCATAACAATATAGAACTGATCCCCCACTTTATGACAAGTAGAAGCCTTAATCATATTATATTATTAACCCTCTAGAGCCATTCGTATCATATTTGATACAGTATGAAAACAAGCCTTGAAAGAAATATTTTCCTGAAAAATTTTTTAAGAGAAATATTTTATAAATTTCAAATGAAAGCAGTACTGACTGCTCAGTCAATGAATACCAAATGTTTCCTTATAGGGAAATACCAAATGTTTCCTTATAGGGAAATACTGTATCAAATATGATACGAATGGCCCTAGAGGGTTAACTAATTTGAGAGCGCTGAATCTGAAAATGACCTTACTTTTTCTTGGTTAACTACCGTTTTGCTGTACAGAAATTATTAATTTTTGAAAAAAGTCAGTTTCTTCATTTGTTTTCTGTACATATGATATTGACCGATGACAATATTTCTTAAAGTATAATCGTAGAAATCTTTCAATCCGTATTTAAATCGACAAAATTTGGCTTGCGTATTGAAAGTCAGTTTTTTCAATAACAATCAGACTCTAAGTCTTTAAAAATAACACGATTGAATATGCCAAGACCAACAAGTATTTTCATTAAATTATTTAATAACAGCAGAAATAAAACCTTCGTGAACATAAGAACTATGGTTACAATTTTCTCTTTCTTGATTGTCTGTCATGTTAAATGTTAAGTCACTTTTGATACTCCAGCAGTTGTCAGCCATCATTCGTTTGTCCCACTGTAGCACTCTTCCATTGTTTTGATGTCCTGATGGAATGGTTCTCCTTGTCCATCACTAGCATCACCGCAATTGTTCGGAACTTTATCTAGATTGCTATGTAAAAAATGAACCTTAACACTCATATTAGCGTATTACTGATAACGTGTATTACTGATAAAGTTTATCAGTTAATTCGAATTTTGGCGATAAATTGAGAAAATTTCGTTTTTCCGTTTTAAAATTTTTGATTCAAAACACTTTTTTTTAAGAAAAATAGTTTATTTCATGTGGCTGACATAAATTGCTCGCTTACCTGAAATTTGATTGTTTTCTACGACATTTACTAACTAAATATTGCGATCAGCCAAGATCGTAAATTGATCTTTTTTCCAAAAAATGACCAATTTCAGTACGGCGAAAACGGTACTTAATCATGAAAATCTAAGATCATTTTCAAAATCAGCACTATCAAATTAGCTACAAAATATATTTTGTTTTTAGCACCAAAAATCGTGTTGACCAGTATTATCTATTGATTTGACAATGTGAATCTTTTCATGTACGTTCTTGGTTATTGTACCAAGTGAAACGTTAGCCTACCTTCAAACATCACTCATAATTTAAGGTTTCCTTTTTAGAAATTTAAGAGTGATTTGGGAGATTTAAAGGTCGTTTTATACACTTAAATATATTCTCTAAATTTTTTTTATATAAATTTTTATTTGCCTAACATGAGATAATATCTACACTATTTACATTATTCGGACTATTGTCATCTTCGTTGCCATTTGTACGACGCTTCGGCCGTTGTACGCTCCGATTTTCTTTAGATGCTACGAATTTCGGACCGAACCCTTTATTACGATCACTGGGGCATATCATTCTTATTCCTTGTGCGAAGGTTCTTTTCGTAGTCATGAGTTATCTCCCTCTAACCCGACTCTCTAAATCACCTGTTAATTTTTATTTATTAAAACAGTTTGAAAGAAAAGATGTATGACAAACTGGAAAATGTTTGGCAACGGGTTTTATCCGTTAAGACATCATTGGACTGGGTTTGTTGACGTTGTTGAACTGCACATGCGCACGAATGAGAAACGATAGTGGTTTAAAATTTTAGAATTTATTTATTTGTTTAATTTTTTGAGAATTGCCAGAAAGAATATACTGAAGAAACCATAAGACGTTTAAATAAAAGATTATATGAACACAAAAGTCAGTCAGTCAGTTAAGTGCCATACGTGATACACGCTTGGGCGATCATGTCTCGAAAGAGACATGACTGACTGGGCAGAAGATTATCCCGCAGTAGGTTGCCATTGCTTTCTGCGGTAGACTGGTTGCCGACCAAGGCTATAGAACCCAATCTGTCCTGCTATTTAACCCATAACTGGAAGGAAGAGACAGATTAATACCTTTCCCAAGGGTATTTGCGCGTAACTAAATACAATGGATTCAACTAGAATTCGAACTCGGCTCCCCGGTTTCTCGTACCGAGCCGATATCCACTGTACCACAATGAACACAAAAGAGACACCTCAAAAAGACAACACACAAAACGCATTAGTTGTTCCCCGCAATGAAACTGACCCCAATATTGACATAAAAAATGCTACTCTAATTAAAAGAGAAAATAATTCAATAAGACAAAAATGACTAGGAATTGCATTAATAGCTAGGTCAGCAACAGTAAATTGACCTCTAGATTCTTACAACATTTTACCATTTTTGGCAGGTTTTCTGTTATCGCAATGTGTGATATTTAATGACAAATATAATGTCATCAAAGATGACGGCAAAAAAGAAAATAAATCGAATATAAGGGTTTGGATAGATTTTTAAAAAACATTATTTTAAAAGATTATTTTCAAAATTTACTTTAAGCTACCAGTTCATGTGCATGTGTCGTTATAACAACGCCAATAAACACAGTCCGATAGATCTCAACGGATGGAACGCGTCACAGTATATATATATATATATATATATATATATATATATATATATAAAGTTGGAAAAAGAAGGAAAAAGTATAATATCTTGATGTGGTAATGGCTTTTTTCAACTTAATATATATATAAACAAGCCATTACCACATCAGGATATACTTTTTCCTTCTTTTTTCAACTTTATATATATATATATATATATATATATATATATATATATATATATATTAAGTTGAAAAAAAGAAGGAAAAAGTATAACATCTTGAAAGTATTGTCCATTGCTAGTCACATCTTTTCGCATCTTTCTGTCAACACTTTAATTCCACATCTTTATAAGAATGAAAACGCTACTCAGCCAGGCAATGTACCATCCATCAAAAAAAGTGATAATCGGACGGGGCAATGCCTATTAAATATGGCGAGTGGTGCAAGAAATCAACCATTTAAGCTTTTCCATTTAGGTTTTCACCCGTTTTGCAACATGTGGCCTAGTGTTGTTATGCTGCAAAATTGCTTTGTCCTGTCTCTGCTCGTATATCGGTTGCTTTTTCTTCAATACTCGGCACAGCTCTATCAACTGTAGTCAGCGATTTCCGGTGATGGTTCCTTTCAGTTTGAGAAACTTATCATAAACTACACACAGCTGATCCCACCAAATGCAGAGCAGAAGCTTCAAAACATGCATATTCGGCTTTAACGCAGATGTTGATGCATGGCCGAGATTACCCCACGATCTTCTACTCTTAGTATTATCGTAGTATATTTACTTTTCATTACCTATCACGACACAATGAAAATAACCTTTTCTTTTTTGTAGTTGAAGCAGTTGTTCACACGGGACAAGACGCTGTTCGAAGTCTCAACTCGTACAGCACGCAATATCTTTGCTTTTTAATCATTTTTAACACTTTCAAATTGTTGTGTGCTAAACTTTTAATGATTCTGAAAGTTCAACTTGCACATGACATGAGTCTTCATGAAGTAATACCTTCAATTCTTCGCCTTCAATTTTTTTCAGTACGCCAGATAGTTCCTTATATGCAACATGAAAATTATTATTTTTGATGTGTCTAAACTAATCTCTGCATGTTGTTTTTGACAGAGCATGGTCGCCGTAAGTCTCAGAAAGAATTCTGTGTACTGCAGAATTCTTTTGAATAAAGTAGTCCAGTTAATTTCCTCGCAAGTACACATTCATTGACACGAAATCTTACATGTTTAACATTATAACAAAATTGTTTACACTTACAATTGTTTACTTTTCAAGCTTGCTTACAGTACTTGCTTATAGATCCATTACCATCTGAAACTTCACGAACGTGGTTCTGGGAAAACAACGAGAACTTATTCAAGGTCCTAATATATAAAAGTAAAAATGACAGCAACCTGACAATGTGTATTCCCTCCCTTCCCTTAACTAACGGTGGCTACACCAGATGTCTTAGAATAGAGCTTCTTGGCGTTCAATGGACTAAGGCGTCTATTGATGGGTTTCAGGGATGTCCGCGAGGTTCAGATAAAAATTAACATTTATATTCGCTATATAATCCTCGCTCCAGTCAACGGTTTCTTTAATTTAATAGTACTTCAGGATAAACAATATTTCTTTAGAAAAAATATTTTTTACTTTTTTAACAGCAAAGAATTTATCCTTAGAATTTCTTACCCTCGAGCATGCAACATACAACTGACAATGAGTAAATATACCTTTCTGGGGCCAAATTCCAAATATTTTGAAGCGTTTGGCTTTGCGATTTGTCTATAGTTCTCGCTAACGCAGGGCGAACTGGAAACTGGTTTCCTGGTGTTTAAATCTATAGCATTTGAAAGCCAATGGAAGTTTTACAAATGTTGCTAGAGATATTCTCATATTATCAACGTGCGAGTGTGTTGGTGTATCTTGTTAGACTCAAACCATAATCACCGAGAAACAAGACAAAGATAAACGTATCTACATAGTCTACAGCTAGTTTTATGTTTCTCACACGTGTTAAGACCAATATTCACTAGTGGTCCTCACAAACGTCACAGCTCACACTATTGTATTACAGAGCCACCAGCTTGTAGGTCAAGCTACTGAAACGAATATTAAAAGTAAGGAAAGTAGTTCTAATCAATCATAGGATTCAAACTATTTAAGAACTGCTACGCTCTATAACTCAAGGATCATCTGTAAATTCAAAACAACGTTCAAACACCTTAAAAAGTACAATACTATTTGGAAATAATTTTAAACTAGTGGTAGGATATAATATGTCTAGAAATCGCTTCTCTCAAGATGGTTACCATTGAATTTCCTCCTCGAGCCGTCAGTCAAAAAAGCAGATAATTTAACTCTTCTGACTAGACCATGCTGTATGATCCATCCACAATCCGATAGCTATGCTCTATGTTTCCAGAAAGACTCATTAAAAGATGGCATGGTGTCAGACTGATTATGACAATAGTTCAAGGAATAGAGTTCGTCGATTGATGGGTTCAGCGGCAGCAGCCTTACCTTTCTTGTCATTCACTGGCTGTCCTCTTCTTTCATTTGGCTCTAGGCGACCGTAGCTTTTGCGGTACCGACGATGCCTGTTTGTATTTCACATTTTCCTGGTACAGCATTGTTTCTTTTGCTCAAGTCAAACATTGACTACACTGCCACAGCTATAGTACTTCTTTGATTATTGATCACTCATATATTATCAGGTTGAGAATTTTTCTATAATTAATGGATGACAAAGTCCTTCAGTTGTACTGCAGTCTTTAACTTTGTTTGACCGTCGAGCTTGGTCAGTACTGAGTTGGGTGACCATATACGAATACCAGGTGCTGTAGGACTGAATGTGCTGCTAATGTAATGGATAATGTTTCGTTTTTGTTTAGTTGGTTTTGTTATATTTGCTGACGCGCAAATACCATTCTTACCCCCAACTATGGATTAATTATTAAGACGCGTATCACTAAATCATTAATATCTCAAAAATTCTTACAATGTAACAATATTTTCTGACTTTAAATAACCTGCAAGTGGTGGTAAGCGGTAAGAAAAATGAATTTATCAATCATAAAAAAGCAATATACAACAGAAACGCCGAGGGAAAATGAACAATAAATAAAAAGGAAATTAATTCGAACCCGGGGTGAAATTTAAAATGTTTAGGAACCGATTCTCTCTCTCCCCCTCTTTCTTTCTTTCTTTCTTTCTTTCTTTCTTTCTCTCTATCTCTCTCTCTCACACACACACACACACGAATTATTTGTTAATTCAGGATAGTGTCCCACGTCATAGCAGACACCCAAGGAAGGCCGGAGAGTACACAATCAAAAAGTTGGATAAGAAAATAAACAATAAAGGCGAGGAAAATATTTTGAACAAGTGTCTGGATTCAGTATGTCTAGAGATCGCGTCTCGTTCTCACAGGGATTAACTGTGAATTCAATATAACTTTCGACATTGCACAACCGGCTGGAGAAGGCCGGAGAGTTTTTTAAAAAACTGACAAAAATGACGAGAAAATTCATTGAAACCAGTGAAGGGATGAAAAATATTTAGCAACAGCACCTCCTCTCATTCACACATTTACTCTCCCTCTATACATCGCCCACCCTCCCTCCCTCTCACTCACTCATTCCTTCACTCTCACTCACTTGTTCCTTCTCTCTCACTCGTTTTTCTCTCTCCCTGTCTCATTCCCCTCTCTCTCACGTGTTCCCACTTCCTCTCCCTCATTCGTCTCCCCCTCTCTCACTCTCTCACTCACTCACTCGTTCCCTCTTTCTCTCAGGAGGATATCTGTTAATTCAGGACAACGTTCGAGACGACAACCACACTTGAGGACGGCCAGAGAATACGTAACAGTTACTTTCCCTCGGGATTATTTAATTAATTCAGGACAAATGCCATGTTGAAATACTAAATAAGGAAAACTTTACCTTTTCAACAATCCATTTTCTTCGAAGTTGTGTAAAATTCAGTCACAGTTTCGCGTGAACCAGTTAAATTTCACCATTTGGCGAAATAATCCAGTGTATTGGTATCTCGAATTTCTTGCCACTTCAGTCACTTTCTTTCACTTACGCCATCATTACTAAAAGCTTCAGTGATTTATTGCCTATCTTCCGTTGCAATTTTCCACTAATTAAACATGAAGAATAAACAGTGTCGAATGTATATTTTATATTCAGCTACGATTTCCACAAAATCTAGTTAGGCTACTACCTTTCCACTCGAAATTTCACGCCAAATTGCTTTTGCTTTTACTATCTCATCAACCTAAAGAGAGGTTGGCTCCATCGGGTTATTTTGTCCTAGCTTCATTCGCTGCTGCTATGATAGCAGTACATATGTTACTCCAACGATTCTTATAAGTTATGGGACTTGTGGTCAGGATTTTGTTATTGTCGTAAATTATATAAATTCTGGCAATAAGTATTTTCATTGGTCATTTTAATCTAAGCTATTCTTTATCGTTGCATTTTATCATATTTTTTAAGGACGAATAATCTTCGACCGTAAAGTTAAGTAGAATAAAGTAAAAAAAAAGAAGTAACGTCCAATGTCATGGGACTAGATTTGTTCCGTTGGCTAAGGTATTGTCCATGAAAGACGTAAAGGTTTGGTTTTTTGTTTGTTTGTTTGTTTTGTTTTGTTTTTGTTTTGAATGAAACTTTCAAATGCGTTGAAATATGCTTGACATGCCATCAAGCTCAAATATAAATTGGAAACAGAAAAAAAAAAAAGAAAATAAATAATAATGAGGAAATGATCATAAAAATGAAACACAAATAAATAGAAACCAAGCTAAACAATTACTGGTTTTTAAAGGAAATAGAATTTTTTTTTTGCAACAAGCTGACGCATGTTGAAATCCTCACATTATTCTATGACAAACCCTTATTTCTTTAATTTAATGTAATTTAATATCACGACACGGTAAACAATATTTCTTATGACTTTCTTTTCCTTTTTAACAGCGAACAACAAATTCTTAGAATTTTTTACTCTTGAGCATGTAACATACAACTGACCATGCGTAAATATTTCTTTTTGGAACTCCAAACATCTTTTTTGCGATTTGTTCATAATTCTCGCAAACCCAGGGGCGAACTGGAAACTGGTTTCTTGTATATATAAAAGATTAAAGAAAAGATATGCAAAAAACAATATTGCATTTTATTAAATAAGTATTTATTTTAATAAGTGAATTGTTTTTAAAACAGTGGAAGTATTTTGAATGTTAAATGATCCTTGTGAAACCAACAATACTTTGTACTTCCTTACTTATTTGCTATGGCTATTTTAGACAGTGTAACGGACGGACTAACAGAAGTCATAGAATTTTAATATACTAGAATTTTTGTAATCCTCACAGAATTTGGTATTGTTAAAGTTATCACTAATATGTTTGTTGAGATTTAGAAAGTCTATGTTTTGTTCAAGTTTGCAAATCAATCATTTTTTAAATCTTCCTTAATTTAAACAATTTATTGAAAAGTTATAGTGCTAAGCTGCACACCGCAGTAAAAGCAACTGTAATTTGTTTTTTCTTCTACCCTTCATTCCAAAGTTTAGTTTCGATTCGCCAATATATAGCTATTTTATGGGGAATAATTTACCCTACTGAGGCGAGATGTGGCACGAGGTCGGGTTTTTAAAGTGGGGTCCCCAGGCACGCGGTAACTGGGTTCAAAGCTAGTCTTAGCTGGTCATTGCCTCCAGGCGACTGACCAGCAAGAAGTGAGCATCTGAGAACAGATACTACACTTTATAAGTTATTGAAAATCACCTGAAGACACCGAAAGGTAGAAACCTAGGTTGCGAAATAACTCGTTTCCAAATTAAAAATATTCAAGCGTTCTACAATATAATTGTATTGAACACTTTTTAATGCAACTGTGTACTGGTCTAATTTAATTATGACCAAAATCTAACAAATCAGGAAAAGACAGCTGAAGTTACTGAAAGTTAGGAAAGAGGGCTTGGCGAATCTGATGCTCACGGGGTGGATTTGTTTAACTTCAGTGATCGTAAGGAAATCAATAACGATGCGAACTATTAGCCTCATCTTTATTGCTATGTTTACGGCGTTTCGGCCGTTGTTAGTTTCGGCCTTCATCGGGTGCTAGGAATTTCGAACCGAGTATGTGAGTAACAACGAGGACAGGATGGACACGAAAAGGAAACTGAAAATTAACATCAGAGAGAGAGAGAGCTTACAAATAGTTATTTTTACAATGAAAATTATTTTAGGCAAACAGAAAGTTTTTCTTAAAGATATTTTAAGGTGTTTTAGAACGGAAAATTACTTGAAGGAAAAGAACAAGAGACAAATAGAAAGTTGAGTCAAAGGGTTGGTTGGTTGTTTTTTGTTTAGCAGCATATCAACCTGTAAGGAAATCTATTTTGTTTTTGAGAGTGATCGGTGTGTTACTTTTTACTAGTCTTACTAACTAACCAATGATGTTGATTCATGTGCGTACGTGAATATAATGATCCCAACTGGAATAGGAACTCGGCTTCCGATTAACAATTCCGAACCATTATCTATGACACCACCCGCTCATCCAAGCTTATGGCACTTGTTATTTCTAAATGGTCACTCATCTAGGTACTGACGAGGCTCAACTTTGTTTAACTTCAGTGATTGTAAGGGAATCAATAACGATGCGAACTATTAGCCTCATCTTTATTGCCATGTTTACGGCGTTTCGGCCGTTGTTAGTTTCGGCCTTCATCGGGTGCTAGGAATTTCGAACCGAGTATGTGAGTAACAACGAGGACAGGATGGACACGAAAAGGAAACTGAAAATTAACATCTGGAAAAGACAGCTGAAGTTACTGAAAGTTAGGAAAGAGGGCTTGGCGAATCTGATGCTCACGGGGTGGATTCAGGGAAGAAGAGATAAGGGAAAGCAACGTGTGACATACATGGTGGACTAAAGCAGATGGATGGCGGAGCGAGAGTTAAGTGAGATATGAGGAGAAAGGATGTTAGAAGCTACAAGAGATAGAAAGATGTGTAAGACCATGATCCTTTACGTTCTGAACGGACAGGACACATAGAAGAAGAGTTCGAATTCCAGTCGAATTAGCTTCATTCACTTGCGCACAAATTTCCTTGGAAAAAGTATCAATCCATTTCTTTTCCTTCAAGCTATGGGTTAAATAGCAGGACACATTGAAGTTCTATAGCCTTGGTCGACAACCAGTCTACCGCAGGAATTAATGGCAACATACTAATGGAAAATCTTCTGTCTATTCAGTCATGTCTCTTTAGAGACATGATCGTTCCAGTGTGTATCACTTATGGCAATTAACTGATAGTTTCAGTACCATCTGAAACCACGACTTCTTACAGGTTACCTTCATTTTTGGCGTGCTTCTTGCTTACCAAATTTCTGGTGACGGTTATCTTCGGCTGGCTTCATCTCTTATAATAATTTGAGCCGTTTTTTAAAATAATGTTTATCAACAATCTTCTGGGAAATGGGTTGCAAATTAATGTTTGATTAAAAACTACTTTTTATTCTTTCTCTCTTTAACTTATTTTAACATTCAGAAGTCATTTGACCTAGGATGTTTAAAAGTAAAAAAAATAATAAAAAAAAATCTAACCAAATTTTAATTACTTTATCTGAGAAATCAATAGGATTCGTTTGATGATTTTCGCTTGTAGAAATTCAGTTGAAATAGAAGTAGTTCCATTTTATTCTCTACGGGATAACAAAAACCATTTCTGTAAAAAAAAAAAAATTAAAAAGTATGCCTCTATCTTATTCCGATATGGCGTCTCTCATTCGGTAGACGCTTAGCCCCAAAAGGTAAGCGTCTGTCAGCTGATTCATCAATTCCTTTGATTTCTTTATGCTCTCTCTCTCTCTCTCTCTCTCTCTCTCTCTCTCTCTCTCCCACTTCTGGATTATTCCGAATTTTTTCATTCTTGTTTTAGATCTCTTCATATTCCAGCTAATTTTTTGCTTCTTCGTTTATTTTATTTTATTTTTTTTTATATTTTCATCCTCACAATTTGAGTTTCTTGTTCATTAACCCTTAAATTGCAGGAAAAGGTTGTACGAAGATGCACTCCTAACTGGTTAAAAATAAAAAAAGAGAAAATTGATTGTTATAGGATACATTTTATACTTATTTTCGCTTTAGTTATGATATTTTGACTCTTAGATAAGAAGAATAAAGAAAATGGAAGTAAAACAAAGGTCATGGTAGTAAATTTAATATTTTTAACAGAATGATTCTATACTCATTGAATTTTGGATTCTTGCTCTAAGTTGTCGTCATTTTTACTCTCTTCTTTTAAAGAATGCATGTAAATATTGCATTGGCTTTGGTTTATTCTTCCAATGTTATTTGCAGGAAAATACCCCAAGAAATAGTCCGTCATCTCATGAATCATAGCGTTACTAATTACTCACGGCCACATCACGTTCTGTCATTGAAGTTAAGCAAAATCAAGTCTGGTCAGTACTTGGATGAGCGCTTGGATGTGTGGGTGGTGTAATAGACAACAGCTCTGAATCATTAATCGGAAAAACAAGTTTCGATTCTTGTTGTATATGTTACATTCATTTACGCACAAATATCATTGGAAAAGTTACAAATGCACCTCTTCTCCCTCTAGCTTTTGGTTAATTTGTAAATCTTGTATCACTAACAATTATCATTTCTTTAACTCCTTCAATTTAAAAGATCCTGGGCATGACGGTAAATTGCATCCGGCAGCAAGGCCTCTGATTAGGAGGTTATGAGGAGCATGGAACCACTTCTTAATTGGTGTTGTTTCCAGGTCCACTCTGACTCTGACTATTAGGGTCCCAGCTATGGGCAAATAGTTAACTCCCAAACTGGGGTCAAAACACTATGAAGTATAAAAATACACTTTTATAAAAATATATACATAAGAAAGGCTTTTATAGAAAGGAAGGAAAAATATTACCGACAATACATTTTTGAAGAAAAAATTATTACCATAACACATTTTTGAAGGAAAAAATTATTCTCAGTAATACAATTTTGAATACAAAAACTAGAAGACATTTTCAGTTTTCTAAAATAAAAAAGAATAAAAACAAACAATTTTCATTAAAATTTGATTAAATCACCTTCTCATTAAAAGCAAACATTAAAAAAATTAAAATCCCACCTTTTTGGTATTAAATAACCCACATATATACGCTAAACAAAACTCAATTTAAAATATTTTCTGGCTTTAAATAATAGTTAATAAGCCATAGAAAACGAATCGACCAACCAGTTAGTCATGAAGGCTAGAATCATTAATGAAAGACCTCCACAGAAAAAAAAATGAATCATCAATTGAGTATTCAATTGTCTTCATTTTATCCTTCTTCTCGTTCTTATACGTCTGAAATCAGGACCTTCAGATCACGGATCTTTCACTCTTTAATCAAACTTATGAACGATAGTCTATTTGCCGTATTCTTCCTTTCCACTTATCATGGCATCTATGTATACTAAGTTTAGCGCAAGAGACAAGTATATTTACAAAGATCTCTTATGCTAAATAGCCGGTTAAATATTTACCAATGCTGCTTAATACGGTGCAATGCTAGGACGATATTTATGAATAGCAGCTTAGTCTTGCAAAATCCGTAAAAGTTGCTCTTAGTAACTTGCTACAACGCTTCAAGATTAATCTAATACAGAAGTTCTCAACCATTTCATATATTACACAATTCTACGAAATGTTTGATCAATGTTCGCAATCCCTAAAAAGTAACATGCCATTTGAAGACGTAGAAGTCTACATGATCATTTTTTAATTCCATACGATTTTGGGAGTTAACAAATTCAAATTAATGAATAAATGTTAATTCTGCGTAATCTCAACTATATACTGGTCAATTACATTTTTTTAAAATTCGTAATCTGTAAAATGAATAACAAATAAGAACAAATAAATCAATGACTTCTTTTCATCTGCTTCTTCTTCATGATCTTTTAGAACGTGAAACTATTTGCTGACTGCAATCATCTTGCTGGAAATGAATTCAGGCATTTTCTAGATTTTGTTTCTGACAAAAGATGACTAAATCTAGAATTAAATAGGTTATAATAAAATCACATTCTTATCGACAGATTCAGCGGGATTTTTAGAAATTACTGTAAAAAAAACATCCTAAAGGAGGTAGCTGGAGAAAGTAGGAAGAAAGGACTACAAATAAACTACAAGAAAACCGAATGCAGTGTCATCAACAAAAAGAGCAGCTCAAAATGACAATTACAGGTAGAGGACACTAAAATCAAGCAGGTACAAAATTTAAATACCAGTGAAGTGTTTTAACAGAAGACGAAAAATGCGACACTGAGATCCGAAGACTAATTCGCATGGCGAAGGACGCATTCAAGAAGCTGAGTAGATTATTCAGAGACAGGAAAATTTCACTAGAAACAAAGAAAAGAGTACTGAATTGCTATTTGAGTCTCTTCTTCAGTATGACAGTGAATGCTGGACAATATAATCAAAGATGAAGAAAAAAAATTGGAGCAACTGAAATGTGGTTCTACAGAAATGTGGTTCTACATCTGAGCAATGAGGAGGTTTTGGAAAAGATGGAAACGAAAAGAAAATTAATACTGAGTATCAGGAAAAGACAGCTAAACTTCCTGGGACATATAATGAAGAAGGAGGGTTTTGAGAATCTGATACTCACGGATCACAGAGAAGGAAAAACAGGGGAAAGCAGCGGGTAACATACTTGACAGGTCTGAGCAAGTGACAAAGCGAAGTTTGGGTGGGGTAACAGGAGAAAGAGTGCTAAGAGCCACCAGGGATAGGGAGACGTGGATGGCCATGATCGCCAACGTCCTGAAGGAACATAGCACATAGAAGAAGAAGAATGGATTTATAGTGACAAACGTGTTCTAACCCTCTCAAGAAATATTAGCAGCTGGTTGAGTGACGACTCCTCACCCGGGCCATTCCATCCCGCACCCTTGGCGATACGGGTGCTCTAGTTTGAAAACCCTTCATCTAATGCTACATGAATGTAAATTAGTATTTACTAAATTGAGTTTAGTTTGGTATAAAACAAATAAAATATTTGGTAAATGAATTGGGATTGAAGATTATAGAACGTTTTGTCAGTTTTTTGTGGGTTTGCTCGCCTTGAATATTAGCTTTTTATGAGTAAAAGGAGTAGAATATTAGATTCTGGCACTAATAAAAAATATTTTCTAAGCGTAATTATAGGAATGAGTCAGCTAGTGAGAAGTGAAGCAAATTAAAAACATGGCTACTTTCCTAATTATTATTATTTTTATACAGAACCACAATAATGAGACAGGCAGTTAGGATTGAACTCATTAAAAGTGTTTCTTATAAGTTACCTTTTTTTAATAATTCTTTCACCCCCAAGCAGACAGGAACGCCACTGGTGCGCAAGGGATTACAGAGGGTTACAGTGAGAGGAGGTTAAAGTGAGAGAAAAAAAGAAGGTACAGGGAAATCCAAGGTTGATCACAGAGCAGAACGATATCGGAACTCGGCTTCTCGTGTCCCTTCGCCGAATGTCTAACCAGTGCGATAGTCGAACTCAGCGGCAACCATCCCCTGTCTTTCCTTTATTTTATAACTACTCCCACTGCATTCTTCTTTCTTTCTTTCTTCTTTTTTCTTTCTTTCTTTCTTTCTTTCTTTCTTTCTTTCTTTCTTTCTTTTAATGCAATCTTTCTTCCATGAGCAATCGCTTTCTTATTTAATTTCTTAGTATCTCGATTACTCGGGCACTTAGACTTACGACTGAAAAGGAATTTCGATCCCCACTGAGTGCTCTCATACTTTCGGCCTTGTACCACATCTAAGTTACTCTTAGAAAATCATTTGGGCACCTCGACGTGGTGTAATATTTAGACCAGTTTGTCTCGCTAAAACATTATGATTGAGTAGTGAGCTCGATTCCCACTGGGTGCCCCATATTTTCGGCATTGTACCACATCTAAGCCGCGCTTACAAAATTACCTACTATGTCGATTACTCTTGTAGTAGACGAAGCATTCATTACTAATTTATATTTACGAGTCGACTCGGCGTAACTTGGATCATGAAATAACACAGGAAATAAGGAAACACGAAAAGGTAAAAGTAACCAGAACAACAATATATTAACAAAGGTTGCATAGAGTTGAAAGCATGCAAATAAATAAGGAAAGAAACGTTCTTTCACTTTGTCTGGAGAGAAACGTAAACGTTCGATAGAAGATTAAATTGAATCAAGTTCAGTTTGAATAAAGTTAATGTACATACTGTTAATGTCTGTTTCCAATGGAGAGCTTTTAGCGTTATGTGTGCAGGCTGGTGAGAAATAAAAATTTGCGCCACTAATTGCTCCCGGCTTATATCGGCATGCCGTTAGCGCGGAAAAAACTAGGGTTATCACGTGAACGCTGAATGACCATATGTGTGTGGATGTGAATGTATCAAAACCTGCACTCTCTTCCTGTGTTACCTCTTAATAAATTCCCTTAAAATTAAGTAATCTTCTCTTAAATCTAATAGTTAGATAATCTTTACTTTTGATTCGTCATTAGTTTTAATAATTTTAAATTATTTTTCAGTTTAAATCATCTTTAATTTTAATTTTTCTCTTTCTTAAATTTAATTATCATATTGTCATTAATATTAATATTTCTTTTTCTACCAGTTTCATCATAAAGCCATCGTTCATTTTCTGGTTATATTTTTAACTATTTTCTTTGAAATCTAATTAAATCTTTTCATTTTAAAATATCTTTAACTTTTAATCATCTTTAATGTCTCAAATTTAATTATTTTTGCGTTCATTTTCCTCTGAAATGTGCATTTTGTATTAGTTTTATTATCTCTATGTTATCCCGCCTTTTCTTTGTTTCATAAATTAAGAGACTAATATCGCCATTTTTTTATTCCCAGTCTATTATCGAGGAAAAGAAAAATAATAACTTGAACTTAAGAAATATTCTTGTTTTTGCGCTAGTGAATGAACGGAATGACTTCAATACCATGAGGAAATCTACATAGCTTCTTTTTATTTTTGTTTTTTGTTATTTTTTTTTTTTCGCTTATGATCATTCCCTGGTCACCTTAAAAAAAGAATAAGTGTCGTTTATCAGATTAAATGCTAAAAGAATGTCATACTGAGGTGTTCGAATGAACGTAATGGTTTCATAAATTTACACTAGAAGATATTGGAGAAAATAAAATAAATTCATTAATCCCAGTGTCGGTATCTGCAACCATATAACATACATTTTGGAAAAAAACATTTTAAAATGTTTTTTTTTTATTAACGTCACAATATTTTAAATTACCTAAATAACAAGGCCAGCTATTTACAGCAACAATTGTAATAACTCTATGGGATAGATCAATTTTTCAGTTATAAAACTCTACCTTTCTACATAGTCACCACATTTTCGAAGTGCTCTTCATTTGTGGTGAAGGGCCGCCCATGACGTGGCTTTTCATACTCATCTGGTGAAACGTAATACCTGTCGTCTAACTGTAATCTTATCCACTATTTGTTATTCGTAACTGTTCAGCAATCGTCGACAAATGTCAATGGGATCATGGAGGAATTCAATATCGCACCGCTATTTCGTTATGCACTTTCATGGCAGACGCCATTTTGTCAAACTTCAAATGTTCTTATGGGTAAGAGGCAGGAAGGCTCAGCTTCTGCTATCCGTCTCAACGTCGTTGGCCAAAATCGAAGGCACTAGATTCAGAACGTATTTAGAACATTCGCGTTCCGACAATGAGACGCGAGTTCGAATCCCCAGTCATTCAGTCAAGTGCCATACGTGATACACGCTTAGGCGATAATGTCTCAAAAGAGACATAACTGACTGAGAACATTTTCCCGGGATTGCCATTACTTTCTGCAGTAGGCTGGTTGTTAACCAAACCTATCGAACACGATCTGTCCTGTTGTTTAACCAATAGATGGAGGCGGATTTATACATTTTCCAAGGTTATATGTGCGTAAGTGAATGCAACCAATTCAATTGGAATTCGAACAGGGCTCGAATTTTACCATGGACAAATTACCAAGTAGGTTTCAATAATATTGTGCTGCGGATATGATCCTATCGTGCTGCAGCGACAGAAAGAAAACTATTCCTATGTTTGACCCAACACTCATGAGTGAAATTTGGTAGGTAAAACTACACAGAAGGCGTAGATGCGTGTGTTTGGATGAGGTCAGCGTCTCTGAGTGTTTGATCATAACCTGAAATTATCAGTAGTTGGACGACATTATGGAATCACACCTAGAAAATAACGTACAGTCAATATAATTGCAGTACAAACTAAAATTTGGCTCTATGAATATTAAAGATCAGGTGTCTGCAGCAGGGACTAGCAGACAGGCAAACAAACAGCCAGGAATTATACATCCATATATATATATATATATACATATATATATATTGTCATCTGCAGATAGATCTGTTTCGCCGTATCACAGCTCATCAGAACGGTTAGACCCCGATTGCTTTTTTACCCAAGATTGAAACCCTACCGAAATGGCGTCAGTCGGCGACTCTAACCCTGGGCTATGGGCGTTCGGTGGAAGTAGGCAGACATTTTAGCGCATATCATTATACGCGCCCTATAGCTAGATTGCTCTAATTCATTTCACTGAATGAGCGATGCGTACACGCCAGTATATATATTTCATTTGGAAATAAGTTATTTCCGCAACCTAGGTTTCAAACTTTCGGTATCTTCAGGCGATTTGTAATAACTGATTTTACCGGTCTTCAAACGCTCGAACAGGGATTCTTTTTTTTACGAACGCGTGACTGGAACTTTCAAACAACCGAAAAATTTTCAAAATTAGGGAGGAGTTATTTAAGGATCTTACAACACTTTCATTTATACTTGTATCATCCTAATAGGTATTTACGGGTATGATTACATTTGAACATAATTTCTGAATATAACTGTTGAACGTAATTAATAAATGAAAGATCAGAAATTCTTTTGTCTAGTTAGTCATGAATCGAAATCACAGCATGACATTTAAATAATTGATTTTATTATTTATAATTACATATACGAGCTTTTTTTTCCTGGTGCCTCGACCACATAAATTAACGCGTGCTACTAGGTTGGTATCTAGGTCCCACATTTGAAATGATTAAATTTAAACCCTCTCTTCTACTCTAATAGTTTCTTTTCTCACCCCCCCCCTGTGGAACTCTCTTCTATTTATATGCTTCCCTGATAGTAACAATCTCCAAAAGTTTAAATGCAACGTCAATTGCCATCTTCTATCACCTTGAATCTCACCCATCTTTTATCGTTCCTTCGACATCCTCAGTACCCAGTTTTGTCTCTCACTGTAATTCTCCTGTGCATTAGTGGTAGTCCCGCCTTGATGGAGTGGAATGAATAAAAACAATGTAAAGTTTTAGCCTGGGAAAATTTCACTGTTTTCTTATTTGAAAATTCTGATGAATCTTCAGTTAATGATTGAATAAGCGCATGGCAAAATTCTATGACAATAAAATATCCGTCGAAATGCCATTTATTGTATCATTAATTATTTGAACTTAAAAACTTTAACGAAATAATGCAATAACAATCATCAATATAAAATTATCTCTCTTCTTCGTACATATCATTCCTTCTTGCTTGTATTCGTTCTCTGTTAGGTTTACGGATTGCTTGTCTCTCTTCTGCTCGTAATCATTCTTGTCTTCTCTGCCGTTCTCTTAGTTGTCTTATTCTTTCTTCCATTACAATGATTTTCCCTGGAAATATAATGCATTTGCAAAATACATTTGATTTCATTCATTCCAGCAGAAGTGTGACACACGTAAGTACCTAGGTAGGGATTACTCTAAAGACTATGTCTTGAGATGTTTTTCACAGTGAGAATTGAAGCACCGATTTGGAAAAATAAATAAAAATTATCTATTTTTCTTAGTTAAAGGAGAATGAAGATGGAGACTTGAAAATATTATTTAAAGCACAAAAACGCTATAATTACAATAATACTTTCTCTCTCTCTCTCTCGCTCTATCTCTCTCTCTCGCTCTCTCTCTCTCTCTCTCTCTCTCTCTCTCTCTCTCTCTCTCTTATAATAGATGATATGTAGTTCGTAGTTATTCTCTTGTCGTTTTATATTTTCTGTTCGACGTTTTCTTCCATTTATCATGCGTATTTCTGTGTACGTCGTCCGGCGTTTCTATGTTTCATCTATTGTGTCTGTGTGTGCGTTCATATCACTTTCTAGAGCGTGACACACGTAGGTACGACTGTATTTCATTCTTGTGTCATTAAACAAATCGTGTTTTGAGCACGGATATTTAGTTGTTCATCAAGGTAAGTTTTGGATTTTTTGAAAAAGTTTCTAATTTCGCATGATTATGCAAACCAGTAGATTCACAATAAAACTAGTATCAACCAAATGATATTAGTGATATTATGAATAAATACTTATACGAGTAATATGTCGTGACGGTTTCAGGTGAGAATTATAAG
This sequence comes from Ascarosepion bandense, assembly GCA_037127315.1. Taxonomy (NCBI): domain Eukaryota; kingdom Metazoa; phylum Mollusca; class Cephalopoda; order Sepiida; family Sepiidae; genus Ascarosepion; species Ascarosepion bandense. Next base: position 4,639,901 of record JBBBDQ010000139.1, on the reverse strand, counting down.
ATTAAAAATAACATATAATGTGAGTTGGAATAATATTACAAAATTCGATGGTTCTTTAACATATTATAAATAAATATATTACGAGTGTGACTATGAAGAAGTGATATCAGCGATTTGAAATCTTGCATGCATTAAATTCAACTTGTTTTTATTTATTAATGGCTACGTTGTGTTTTTCCAGTTAATGTATAATGATTGACATTTGAAAGCAGAAATTAATTTTAAATATCAAACAAATTTAATTATAATTATATTACGCTCCATAATCTATGTATTGAACACTTTTTTAAAAAGTAAATGCCGGAGAACTCTGGATTGTAGATGTATTGGTTCTTTATATATATATATATATATATATATATATAAATCGACTTTGGAAATTGCAAAAACTGTTGAACAAAGATCAGGAAACTTGAAAAAAAATATATATATATAGTCATCCGTAGACAGATCTGTTTCGCTGTATCACAGCGCATCAGTACGGTCAGACTCCGATTGTTTTAACCCAGGATTGAAACCCGACCGAATTGGCGTCATTCGGCGATTCTACCTCTGTGCTATTGGCGCTCGGTAAAAGAAGGCAGACTTTTTAGCATGTATATTATCATTATACACGCCCAATAGACAGAGTGCTCTAATTCTTTAAGGAATGAGCGATGCATGTTACGGAAAATCCCGAAGATTGACGAAATGGATTTAACAACCAACATATTTAATTTATTTGTTTAAACATTATTTTTAATCGCTAATCCTATTTGAGTAAATATTTTGTTTTAAATCAAACAGCATATTTATATATTTATTTCTACCAGTCTGATTATTTAATATAATTTTGTTACGGAAATGTTTCCGTAACATTGTGCAATATTGTATGTTCACATTTGTTGACATTACGATACATTTCAGAGCAGTGATGTTTATTTACGTGGAAACGAAAATTGTGTTATATAAGGCTTGATTTGTCTTCGATTAGTCTGGTCGAGCTGTCAAAGACGCACCAGATCAATTGGTGACTTCGATTATGTTTATAGGGGTCACAGATTCGAATCCTGCCGAATTACACACATTTTCGTAACAAACTATATCGTAAATAATCAGGCCAGTAGAAATAATTATATGAATATACTATTTGTTTAAAAATAGAATATCTACTCAAATACCAGCATCGATTAAAAATAATGTTAAAACAAGTAAATTAAATATTTTGGTTGTTAAAACCATTTCGTTAATCTTCGGGATTTTCCGTAACACACACATATATATATATATATATATATATATATATATATATATATATATATATATGAAATGAATTGTTTGAACATTATTTTTTTCATTTCAAATTATCGGTTGCTTATAACCAAGTTTCGTTAAAATTCCTTGATTTCCGTAACATATATATATATACCAGAACTACCTAGTTAGGGCACTTGATGCAGGCCTCCGTGTTGATTCTCGTGGGAAGATGATTGGAGGCATAATGTCGCCTTCACTAGGGATCACACCAAACAAATTCGCCAGTCACCATTAGACTCATTCAACTCTTCATGAATCCCATGCATTGTTCTCAGAATGACACCCCCCAAACTCTGAAATGTCCCTATTGAATGCCAAGCAATATAGCTTGCTGTTTCAAAATTTATTGCGGAGTGAATTGCATCATGGTGCACTCTCGGATGGTGTCCAACTAACCCTACTATATTTTGCAGTCGACAAAAGCAAAGCCTATACGCAAAAATAAAAATATAAGGTAGCGAAAATTTAGCCATCGCAACCTCTATCATTGATATTGAGCAATTTTACCCATAAATATAGCATACCTAAAAAGCTATATTTTTTATCATTTTATATTTAGAAAATTAGCTTCTCGGTTATACTTTTAGCCATTATCAAAAAAAAAAAATGTCTAGCCGAAAGCGACTGAATAAATAAAACATTCGGATAACTTTTATATAATTGTCCTGAAAAAAAAAAAAGATCACAGGAAAAATTATATTAAAATCTTACAATAGCAACTTGCATAAAAGAATATATATATATATATATATATATTTATTTATTCTTACGCTCTCACACCCTGAGTGAGCACTTTAGAAGAATGGTAGACTTTGAAAAACAGCAGCTACCCTGGCATGTACGCATCGCTCATACAGTAATGAATTAGAGCACTCTGGCTATTGGGCGTGTATAATGATAACATACATGCTAAAAGTCTGCCGTCTTCTACCTAGTTTTTGCATGTCTGGGACAAGTTTGTGGATGAACTATATACATTATTGTTTTGTTAGTTTTGGGTTTGTTTGTTTTTTCTTGAGTACATTCGAACATTGGAATAGTTTATCTACAATTATGACCTGAATAAGAAAAAACTCATTTCGAAATGCAGTATAAGGAAAATAAAGATAGATTTTGCCTGTATTTCTGGAGTGAGTATCGGCATTTGCATTATTTATAATCGGACTGTTACCATCATTATAATTGCAATGTGTTGATTTTTAGTTATTTTTTCGGTTCAAGCTCGGGTAAAAGTTAAGAACTTTTCAGGCTGATCACTTTACAGATTTGTTTGATGCTATCTTACCTTTCCTCAATTTTCCTTTGAATTCATCTAAACAATCTAAGAATAGTGAGAATCAGTTACACTGACGAAGACTAAGCGTCGCTTGAAACCCTAAATGTTCACTGAAATTGCAGTGAGTTAATGTTTAATTGATTTCAAATGATCATATAGATTATTTGTTACAGATGTAAATAATAATTTAAATAATACACACACACACACACACACACACACACACGCACATATATATATATATATATATATATATATAGAGAGAGAGAGAGAGAGAGAGAGAGAGAAAGAGAGAATAAAAAGTGTGAGAGGCTCTGAACGTTTAGTTTAAAGTGTACATTTATTGTTGTATAAAGATATTATACATATTATGATATTTTAAGTGTCCATAATGGTATTTGTGACGCTAAACGTGTTTCGAGTCAAAGATTGACTTTCTTCAGGCGAATACATTTTTGTGGCTTTACATATCGAGTTCTTTATATATATATATATATATATATATATATATATATATATATATATATATATAGTCATCTGCAGACATCTGTTTCACTGCATCACAGCTCATCAGTACGGTTAGACATCCGGTTGCTTTTATCTAGGTTTGAAACCCGACTGAATTAGCGTCAGTCGACGATTCCACCTCTGAGCTATGGGCAGACTTTTAGCGTGTGATGTAACATACGCCAGTAGCTAGAGTGCTCTAATTTGAATGAACATCTACGCATTCTATTGTGCATATATATATATATATATATATATATATATATATATATATATATACTCACACTAAAATGCATAGATGTTCATTTTTTATTTCTTCTGGATCATACTTCGTGCAATCATCAGATGCATATTATAAACTGACCGTTTAATAGATTTTAAGTTCACTTGATGATCATGGAATTAAATTTTATTTTATAAAGTTACTGCTTTTTAATAACAATAGTAAAATTTAGATGGACAAGAATACATGGAGATAATAAATTAAAATTAAAATTTTAAAAGTAAAACTTGATTTTTCCTCCTTTTCTCTCTTTCTTTCTTTCTTTCTTTCTTTCTTTCTTTCTTTCTTTCCTCCGCAAATATTACTATTAATTATTATGAATTACGCCCCTTTGATTTCATCTCGCTTTAATTTAAGTTTTATTTGTTATCTCTATGTAGTCTTTGTCGATTTAAATTTTACTCTTGTTATTAAAAAACATTAATCTAACTTTATAAGATTTAATTCCCATTAACATTGAGTGAACTTAAATTTAAATATATTAAACGTTAAGTTTGTAATATGCAACTGATGATTGCATAATGCATGAAACTCCGAGCTGTACCAAGGACGTAGTACAATATATATAGTTATTAACACACACACACACACACACACACACACACACACACACACACACACACATATATATATATATATATATATATATATTAGCTCTGTTCATACTACATTGAGTACTGCTTTATTAATACCTGAATAATAATACTATCCATGTGTCTACCCTCATATCTATATTTATTTAATGTTATAAAAAGAACAGTTTTTTTATGCTTTAACTCGTGCATAATCATGACATTATAACATAAAATATCTATTTTGGATAATTTTCACTTTCTAATGAACGTTAAGCAATTAGTCAACCGTTATATTTGAAGCAAGAAGAAAAGTTACAGTAATTTTTAGCAACACAGTTTTGCGGTTATTTTTTGTTTCCACAATTCACACCACTGAAGATGATCTTGGATGGAGCTTGAAAGTACTTGTGATTATCGATAAATGAATAATGAAATCATCTGTAAAACTTACAACACATTTCTTACATCTTTCAATTAAAATACATGAAAGATTATCCGTGAGTATGAACGGATTTTATAAAAAATAAGCAGACAAAATATTTGCAATTTATTTAACACACACACACACACACACACACACACACACACACACACACACATATATATATATGTATATTAATATCTAACTTTACATATCTGAATAATATCAGTCGTTTTTGCTATCTATCTATCTATCTATCTATCTATCTATATATATATATATATATATATATGACTTTCTCTTTCTTTCTCTCTTTCTTCATATAAATATATATATATATATATTTATAAATATAATGTAAATATGTAAATATTTAAGTATTTTTCTATCTATCTAAATATCTATCTGAGTTTGTTCATGTCTATATATGTTCATATTTATATATCTGAATATTTTCTGTCCATCTCTGTCTCTCTCTACAATATATATATATATATATATATATATATATATATACACGTCTGTGTGTGTGTGTGTTGCACTGTTCATGTCTATATATCCATTTTTAAATATCCAAATGATATCACTTTTTTCTATCTATCTATCTATCTATCTATCTATCTATCTCTTTTTATATGTATACACACACACATAATATATTAATGTAAATTTGCTCATATTAAAGTCTTTTTCTATCTATCTATGTATCTATCTAAATTTGTTCATGTCTATAAACGTTCATATTTATATATCTGAATCGTATTATTTTTGTCTGTCTGTCTCTCTCTCTCTCTCTCTATATATATATATATATATATATATGCGTGTGTGTGTGTGTGTGCGTGTGTGTGTGTGTGTTCTAGTAATGTTCATGTCTATATATCCAACTGATATAAGTGTTTATTTCTGTTTTTGTTTGTACGTATTTATCTGTGTATCTATGTTAATATTTACGTCCGTTCATATTTATATATCCGAATGATATCAGTTTTTTTTTCTGTTTATCTATCTATCTATCTATCTATCTATCTATCTTTTTTTTCCTCCTGGGATTATTGATGAAGTCTTGCTGTTTGCTTTTTCTTTTTTTCTTTTTTTTTTCTTCTTCTGAAAACAAGAAAATAAAACACAAAAATTAAGCAAGTTTCGGCTTGTCTTTGATCTTTAGCCGCCACATTAATCCTGTTTGGGATTTTCTTCGACTTTTTGCCGTTTTCGTTCGACCCAGTACCACCCGTCACAACCCCTCTTCAACCTCACCGGCTTCCACTCCACCCAACCTCCCGCATCGATAGAAAACTAAGATATAATTGTTTGATTTTCTTAAATTGCATTTTTTCGAAAATCTTATGTATTGCAACTTTTTCGGTGCATTTATGTCCTGCGCTCAAGTGCATAAGTGATTCGTGTGTGTGTGTGTGTGTGTGTGTGTGTGTGTGTGTGTGTGTGTGTGTGTGTGCGTGCGTGTGTGTGCATGCGTGTGTATGTGTGTGCTTTTCATGCTCACGTTTTTGCATGCATGTATCTGCACCTGCTGCTACGACCTGTCAGTATCGACACGCAGTAAGGATAAACGCAGAATCACACACATGCAGACCTGCAGGAACATGGAAACACACACCCAAACACATACGTACAAATATATGTATAAATAATTAAATACGCATACACAGTATACAGACGGAGACATATTGTTGAGTATTAGGCCAGCAGTCTCTCTGTTATGCATGTATCATGAAAAATGGCAGATAATGCATTATGGTTAATTTTTTATGTACTATTTCACGTGACCATTTTTTTCACTTTTCACAACATAAATTATATAAAAAAGATATCCAAATATGATGTTTTTATATTTTTAAAATGAACGCATTATTAATAAAAAAGGAAAATCCAGCACTTAATGATATCAACTACGAACACAGCATCCATGTGCTTACCGTGTTCGAAATATAAAACGCACACATGACTCTACACACATACATAAATACCACGCATATTGAGTTACACGTAAAATAAAGTTTATCCACGATAATGGTTAAAAGTGTAACCGAAAACGATCGGAAAAAACATTTGGAAAATTTTATATAATTAATGTTCTGAAAAAAAAAAAAAAATATATATATATATATATATATATATATATCACATGAAAAATTTTATAAAATCTTAACCATGATATCTTGTCTGTCATTTTTACGAAATTTATATATGTGCGTTGTGGCACAGTGGATATCGGCTTGGAACGAGAAATCGTGAAGCCGAATTCGAATTTCAGTTGAATGCCTTGCATTCACTTACGCGCAAATACCCTTTGGAAAGGTTTTAATCCGTCCCTTCCATCCAGTTATGGGTTAAATAACAGAATAGATTGGGTGGCCTGGGCTGGCAACCACTCTACCGCAGAAAATAATGACAAACTACTGCAAGATAATCTTTTTCCCAGTCAGTCATGATATGATCGCCCAAGCGTGTATCACGTATGGCACTTAAATGACTGCTATAAAAGGTAGATTTGTATATTTCATTGCTTGTGCTATTACCTAATTTTGAGATTTAAATATAAGAACATAGATTACAGATTATTTATAAAAATATAAGAATATACAGGGTACGATAGATGAATTGTCGCCTAAATCACGCAGAACTGAAAACAACACTGACATCTCATTTTAACAGATATATTTACCAAAATTACACAAGCATATCTTGAAATACTAATAAGTAAATTTATTCAATAAACTCGCCACTGGCTTCAACCACGGCCTTCAGATGATTTTTGAATCTCATGCAACTCTTCTGGATGGTCTCCTTTAATTTGGTGAATGCTGCCATAATCCTTGTCTTCAGTTCATGTTTGGTATTGCAAGAAGTTTTATTGGTCTCTAGCTCAACTGTGCCACACATGATAATCAAGTATGTTTTAGTCTGGGTGTTTATGTGGCCAGATGTAATGGATGACGTGGTCGCGGGAAATTGTCTGACAGCCATGAATACGTTCTTTGGCTTGCATGGTATGCTGTAGAGTCATGTTGCTAAATTTGGTTCTAATCAACCGACAATTTGAAATTATTTGTTTGAAGATAATTTTTGATCGATTTAAGTAGATATTCTGTTTATAATCTAAGACGCGCCAGATTACATGGTGGCTTTCCCAATGTGGATAGGGGTCGCAGGTTCGAATCCTGCCGATGTCACACATTTTCGTAATAAAAATTTATCGTAAATAATCAGGCTGGTAGAAATAAATATATAATACCGTTCGATTATAAACAGAATATATACTTAAATACGAGTATCGATCAAAACTAATGTTCAAACAAATAATTTATATATATATATATATATATATATTTGTACTCATGATAATCCCCTTATAATTTAAAAAAAATTACACAATTTTTGGACTGCTAATTTTTAACTATTAGTATTTTATTCTACTTATGAACAAATCTTCTTATAACGCAAGAAACTGAGCTTATTCTACTGGATATTTGTTTTAAATTTCTATTATCTTATTTGTAATTATGATACATATAAACATTTTAGCCTATTAAACTAGTAATTTTTTAATTAATTATATTCTATTTGTACTTATAAACAAATCCCCTTAAGTATATATTTTAATATCTCAGTTCATTATTATCTTTCTGTTTGTTTTAGTTTTTCTTTTTTATTTATTTTATGTTATCGTTTCCAACATTTGTAATCGTCTTCTCTCTTCCTTTTTTCTCTTTTTTTTTCTATTTATTTTATTTTTCTTTTCTGCTTAATTTTTTTCTTCCGGTTTAAAATTTGACATGTCTGGATTTCTACATAAATTTCCATACAGAACCATCTAGTAAGCCAATCATACATATACCGTTATTTGAAATTTTATAACCTCTCAACCCACTTAATTTTTCTCATTGGCTGACCTTGTATTTATTTCTTAATTGTTGTTTATTTACTTTTTTAAATCTTCTTATCTATATATTACAAAATAGATTAAACCGCATTTTACTGCCTGATGATGGTGTTTTAACATCGAAACTTTATAGCTAACAAGTTGCAGTCTGTCATTATAACAATAATAATAATAATAATTACCACACACACACACACACACACACACACACACACACATATATATATATATATATATATATCCAAGTGAGTACAGAAAGAGAAGAGAAAAGAAAAACATTTTTTCCCGTCCAAAACATTAATTTAAAACAGTGCTCGATATATGATGTATAGAACTGTGGATATTTATTATAAATTATGTTTTAGAACATTTACATAATTTTCTCTATATATGTCCTCTTCTCTACTATCATATGTTTGTTTCAATGTTGGGGTCCCAACATTGAAACAAACATATGGTTGTAGAGAATAGGACATATATAGAGAAAATTATGTCAGTCAAATGCCATACGTGATACACGCTTGGGCGATCATGTTTCGAAAGAGACATGACTGACTGGGCAGAAGATTATCCCGCAGTAGGTTGCCATTGCTTTCTGCGGTAGACTGGTTGACGACCAAGGCTATAGAACCCAATCTGTTCTGTTATTTAACCCATAACTGGAAGGAATAGACAGATTTTCCCAAGGGTATTTGCGCGCAAGTGAATGCAATGAATTTGGCTGGACCTCGAACTCGGCTCCCCGATTTCTCGTTCCGAGCCGATATCCAATGCACCACAAGCAGAGCTCAATATAAAAAATGAGCAATGAATATTTATTATTAATAATTACACGAGAACATGTGCAATTAAAAACTACTAAAAAATTGTACATTTTGTTTTGACATTGAAAGAACAATGTCTCATCAGATAAATATGGTAATGAACGTTTTATTAAAGAAAAAAAGAAAAAAACACCACTTCCCTTTATTTTGGAACTGTTTTTTTTTTTTTTTTTTTTAAGCGGTAAAAAGATATTAAAACGTGGGAGGAAAGAAAGAGGGACGAAAAGATAGTGGAAACGGCTAAGAGAGAGAAATTTTAAATTTTGGCCGGAAGTGAATTGCAGACAGATCTTGATATCGGTTGCACTGTGCCTGAGCTCAAATTTTTAGGCTTAAAAAAAATGATTGTACTTCTATAAAGAAAAAGGGGGAAAAAAGAGGAAAAGGAAAGATACAAAAGGAGTAGAAAGTGAAGAGGAAAATAAAGAAGAAAATGTGAGAAAATGTAGAGAGGGAAGAAAGAGAAGAGACGATGGAAACGGCCAAGAGTAGAAATTTTAAATTTTGACCGGAAGTGAATTGCAGACATATATAGATATCGGTTACAATGTTCAAAGTTATATCTTTTGGCATTTAAAAAAAATGATGAGATCACATAGACAAACAGAAAAATTATACATAAAACGTAAAATAAAGTATATTTAAAAAACATGATGCAAAGATATAAATTCATTAGACCTAATATAATAAATTGGTAAAAAGTAAAATAAATTAAAATTAAAAATTAAAAATCAAAATTTCAAATTAAATATGACAAAATTAAAATAAATTGAATTAAAATTAATATTAAAATTAAATAAAATCGCATAATATAAATAAATTATAATATATATATATATATATAATAAAAATAATAATAGTAAATATAAAATATAAAATACATAACAAAATAATAAAAAATAATAAAAATAATAATAATAATAATAATAACAATATTGGCTTACTAACATACATAGAAACAACAAAGGATTGGATGATACAATTAGTAAGGCAACATGAAGAAAGAAAGAAAAAATATTCAATAATAAAAGAAGGCAGTAAATACAAACAAGATTTACAGTTAGTAGATTCTGTAGAAAAGCAAAACAGTAGCCAAGAACCAACTATTGCGGCAAAAAATATGAAAATGAAAGCCAAAAATAAAGCTCTTGAAAAGATGAAACAGCGCTGGCAAGACAAACCTCTGCATGGCCAATATCCAGTACGTGCCAATAAATCCAATGTTGACAAAGTTAATACTCATCGATGGTTACGTGCATCTGGATTAAAGTCTGAAACTGAAGGCTTTATTCTTGCAGCACAAGACCAAAGTCTTTTCACTAGAAACTTTCAGGCAAATATTATGCATAATAATATGGATCCAAAATGCAGGTTTTGTGATAAACACCAAGAAACAATAGACCACCTAATCTCAGGCTGTTCTGTGCTTGCCCCAAACGAATATAAAAATCGCCACGATAGAGTTGGGCAATATTTACATTGGGCAATGTGCAAACATTATGGAAAAGCGGTAAACAAACACTGGTATGAACATCATCCAGCACCGGTTACAGAAATAGAAGATGTAACCATTCTATGGGATTACACCATCTACACAGACAGAAAAATTGAAGCAAACAGGCCAGACATTATTGTTAAAAACCAGAAGGAGAAAACTTGTCTATTAATTGATATGGCTTGTCCAGCGGATTGTAACATAGCAATCAAGGAATTTGAAAAACTGTCAAAATATAAAGACCTGGAAATTGAAATAGAAAAAATGTGGAAATTGAAAACAAGAGTTGTGCCAGTGATAGTAGGTGCACTTGGAATGATAAAAAATGGAACAAAACAACACATTGAAAGAATCCCTGGAAACCCCAGCTTAAGAGATATACAAAAAATTGTCTTATTAAGTACAGCCCACACACTAAGGAAAACTTTATTTATGTAATGCTAGGGATGATAGGGAAGATAGAAAAACATGAAATGGAGCCATAACAACACGCCACTACCTGCCTTAGGTCTCCCCGCAGACTTGGTTGGTAGTGAGACCAAAGCAGAAATCGAAATATGATGAAAAATGACATAATAAATATAAAATAATAATAATAATAAAATTAATAATATTAATAATAAATAATAACAAATAAAAAAATAAAATAAAATAAAAAATGTAAATAAATACAAGGAAGTACATGGCTAAAACTAGTGACAGTAATTATCAAGTGCAATAAAAATACTTAAGGCAATAAATAGATCACAATTTGTAATAAAAATAAAAACAAAGATAAAATAAGAAAAGAAGAGAGGTGTTAATGTAAATTATCAAGATAGTAAGGTTTATACTGTAAACTCTTTACAATTGCTAGGGTTTCATGTTTTTGATTTAGTAAAAAATTCCCAAAATGAAGGGAAGTGGTGTTTTTTTAATTTTTTTTTTCAATAAAATGCTTATGATCATCATAATTAACTACCTGATGAAACATTGTTCTTTCGATGTCGAAACAAAATGTACAATTTTGTAGTAGATTGTAGTTTGCACATGTTCTAAAGTAATAATTATATATATATATATATATATATATATATATATATATAATTCATTAATTCACTCCAAGCAAGTCAATAAAGTAACTAACGCGTATGTTTTTACTGTGTGTGGAAGAATACAAGGAAAAGTAACCCCTTATTAAGGAGCGAGAGCGGTAAAAAGAAAAAAAAACAGAAATTAAGTAGACAAAAAGGAATGATTGACATTGAATTTAAATGTTTGACGATCAAACTTGACTGGAAAGCAAGAGAACAGTTGATAGTTCAGTATGAGAGATGTGCAAGAGAAGAAACTGTTAGCATAGAACTTACCCTTACGTCTAGCTATTTTGACTGTATTAGTACTTAAGAAATGTGTTACTGAACCAGCTCTTGTTCTCCCTAAATTGCAATAAATGCCTTGCTGCCTCTTGCTTTCCTTCTTGTTGGACATATCAGATGAACCGTCAGTCAGTCAGTTAAATGTCATTCGTGATAGACACTTTGGCGATCATATATCGAAAGTGACATGACAAACTGGGCAAAAGATTTTCCCGCAGTAAATTGCCATAACTTAAATTAAACCCAATTTGCTCTGCTGTTTAACCCATATCTGGTAGGAGATTTGACGGATTGATACATTTAATCATACTATTTACGCGGAAATGAATCCAACAAATTCAACTGGAATTCGAAATCTCAGTTTCTTGTTCAGTGACCGATATCCACTGCGCCACAACGTTCATCTAGTACTGCGCTTAAATACATAAAATCTACTTAACATTGTGAAGCGGTCATCCGAACAATTACTATGAAAGTATTTATAGAAAAGGCCCAGGGAAACTATATTACAGCAGTGGGAAATTGTCTAAAGCCAACATGCCATATCAATGTCATTGCAGATTCTTCTTTGAACTTTATCAAGAATCTCTAAATATACTGTTGGAAGACGGGACCATATGTGGCAGCAAAATTCAATTCATAGAAAATAGTAGACTTATAAATATATACGATAGATTCGAGTGAGTGAAATTGTCTAGCATGACACACTGATCCAACTTTGCAAGCAGCACACCTAGCAATTGAGTTAGCGTAATCTTTCCACTGCATATCAGCAGAAGAAGTTAGCAGAGTCCTGGGGTTAGCATCAGCCCTGTTGATGGAAGATAGAAAGTGTTCTCACGAACAATAGAGAGCAGTTTCGTTTTAGGGGCGTTAAAATTAATCTATTCTTGTAACCATGTTAACCACAAAATTTTGGTCATTTTTTAGATCATCTGCCAAGTTGACCTTATTGAACTAATCAAATCTCTTATCGACTTAGGAGTAAATATTTCTGCCATCAGTATAGATACCAAATTGAGACCTGATGCTCTCAGAAAAATTATTGATGAAAATTAGGAACAGCGTAGGCCTAAGTATAGAGTACTGGCAGACACCTGAATTATTGCAAAGAAACCCAGAAGAGTGGCCGTTCAAGACAACTTTCCTTTCGTGATTCGATTAGAAAGGCTAAATAAGTTTTAAAAAATCGTCTATTGTACCATAACCTTACAACTTGTGCAGAAAACCAGTATGCCAAATCCTGCCAAATGCCTTCAAGATATCAAAAGCAACAGCCGAAATTTCCCTATTCTTATTTAATGCTTCATAGCCACCTTCAGCAATAATCGTTACTACATCAGCAGTTGACGTAAAGCAGTTAAAATTATATTGTTTATCTGAAAGAAAATCCTGCGAGGTGAGATGCTTAACCAATTCAGAGTTAATTACATTAAATTTTTACTTGTAACTAAATATGTGTAAAGTTTATGTATATGAAAGAAGAATAAAAAATAAAAAGAAACAACGTACGGCAGAATACGGTTGATGAAAAAATGTAACTGCAGGGATAAAATGTCCACTTGAAGGAGTTTGTAAAAGTGAAGGCGTCATCTACAAAGCAGAAATAAAAGATAAAACATACTTAGGATGTACTGGAGGCAGTTTTACAACATGATGGAATAATTACAATTCCACATTAAACTTAGAAAAACTGCACCAAACTAGCCAACTATGTTTGAAAATTAAAAGAAAATAATTGCAGAAACACCCACGTAACGTGGAAAATATTTAAAAACAAAAAGCCAAACCGTGCAACGGTAGTGATATCTGCAGAAAGTGCCAAAAAGAAAAGTTGGCTATAGTATTATTTCCAGAATAATAAAAAGCTACTAAATGAAAGATGCTAAATAATATCTGGATGTAGACACATTAGAAAAGTTTTACTTGGATCGTACAAACCGGGATGAAAGAATTCCCAGTAACAAGCCACTCTTACTTAGAACTTCCAGTTATGAACTTATAAATGCATTAACTATTAAGCCATCAGTCAAAACAAATCACCTGACAGTAAATATCAAAACAATGGTAGCGTAACTGGGTGATCTTCCCTACCTAAATATATATGGAAAATATTTGTTTGAACATTATTTTTAGTCGATACTCGTATTTGAGTAAATATTCTGTTTTTAATTGAACAGTATATTTATATATTTATTTCTACCAGCCTAATCATTTACGATACATTTTGTACAAAAATGTGTCATTTAGCAGGATTCGAACCTACCACCACTATCAGCATAATAGAAGCTACCAATTGATTTGGTGCGTCTTCAACCACTCGACCACATATGACCACAATCGAAACGGAGTCAAATCAAGCCTATATAACATGTTCAATTTCACGCAAATAACAATCTCTGCTATGAAATGTATCGTAATGTCAACAAATGTCAACATACAATGTTACGGAATATCCCGAAGATTAAAGAAATGGTTTTAACAACTGAAATATTGAAATTATTTGTTTGAACATTATTTTTAATCGATACTCGTATTTGAGTATCTATTTTGTTTTTAATCAAACAGTATATTTATATATTTATTTCTACCGGCCTGATTATTAAACTATATATATATATATATATATATATATATATATATATATATATATATATATATCACTCGATAACGACTCATATATGTGTGCGTATGCGTGCGTATATGTTCATGTGTATGTGTTTGTGTCTTTCATGCAAGTTTCATTAAAGACGACTGACAAGGTACAGCGATAAAAGTTTTTATTCAATTTTTCTTGTGTTCGTACAAGCGTTTTATTTTCTGGATACAAAGTGTGTAAAGTCCGAGTGCTTTTTTCTATTCTTTTAGCTATTATCAAGAACGAGATTTTTTTTATTAAATAGGTGTTTTTTGTTTGTTTGTTTTGTTTTTATGCATGTCTTTGAAGTTATAGAAATGTTTTATTTTCCGAACACATCAGAACGTTGTGTCCGTGTTCGTAGTTATTGTTATTAGATGTTGGCTTTTCTTTTTTATTATTAGGGTTTCCTTTGTTTGGGCCATTTTTTTTTACATGTGGATAAGAGTATTATACATTGTATTTTCTACTAGTATGTTTCAGCTGGAATCTGCTAGATTTTGTATGTGTTTAAATGAGCCATAATGGAGCTATGATCGGGTAGATGTAACGTATGACGTCTTTGTCTTTTTCTCTCTATATATGTAAATATGTGTGCATGGATGTATAATTACGAATCACATTTTCAACCAAATGACCAGGCATCATCTTGGTTCAGCCGTCATAATTTCAAAGCCCATCTATCTATCTATCTATCTATCTATCTATCTATCTATCTATCTATCTATCTATCTTACAACTTGTACAAACTAATAGGTCAGCAGTCCATTGTTTGTAGTGATTTACTTTATTAACAGTGCTTGATACTTAGTAGAGCATTATATATGGTAATATTTTTATTATAAGTTTATAACAAAAACATAGTTTACTGCAACACAAGAGCCGTTGTGTTTTAGTACTGTCTTATTAGCACCTTATTAGGTAGTGAAATATTTTCTGTTAGGAATCATTACATATAGAAGCTTAAAAACAACACAATTTTACCATATCCAGACAATTAAGGGGAATTTCGGAGAGCTTGTCTCAATGATAGCCAGGTCAAGATAGGAGAATTTTGATCGTTAGGTTAAAGGTTGGTAGAGACTTGAAATGACTTGAAACCCAGATGTTTTCTATGGCAGTGATGAAATAAATTAAATCATACATATGTAGCATTTAGCAAGTCTGAAAAGTTATCGCGTGTCATCGTTGTTCTGCAACGAATGTTAATGCAAAACTACAGGTTAAGTATTTTTCTCTCCATTATGCATCCAGATATAATATATATATATATATATATATATATATATATATGAGATAATTTCTTGTAATTTACATTGTTTCCACTGCTATCGTCATCTTTGTTGCCATATTCATGACCTTTCGACCATTGCATTGTGCTCTCCGGCTTTCCTCGGGGGATTGGAATTTCGAATTGATCCCTGGGGTAGATTGTTCTAGTTTCAGAATGTCAAAATCTTCCAAATGTCTCAGTATCAGTGATCTTCCTATAATCCAACGTTTAATGTTTTTGTCACCTCTGCTGTTGCCAGATATTGAACTCAAAACTAATTGGATCAAGTCACTGGGTTTAACCAAAGCTTTTATCCACTGGGCCCTATATCCTTAAGGACATGTTTAACGGATAGTGAGATATGTGATGTATATATGTATACATGTATATATATTCATCCGCAGACAATCCTGTTTTGCAGTATCATAGCTCATCAGTACGATTAGACATCCTATTACTTCAGGCCAGAATTGAAACCCGACTGAATTGACATCAGTCGGCGACTATACCTCAGAGGTATGAGCGGACTTTAGCGCATTAAATACAATGCGAACACACGCCAGTAGCCGAAATTGTTCAAATTCATTACTGAATTAACGATGCGTAAATGCTTGACTAGCTACTGTTTTTAAAGTTTACAATTACCAGTGCTCAATCGGCGGGCGATAGCGTAAATAGTTATTCGCAGTACTGTTAGACATCCGATTGCTTTTAGCCAGGATTTTTTAAAAGTCTACCAATAGTTCTTATATATATATATATATATATATATATATATATAAAAAGGATTAATTCAAAGATGTTGAATGGTCATTTCGATATGAAGATCCCCACGGGGGATAACACATCACCTCAGCAACAGAAAAATCCTTTCAGAAACTGGAGAAAAATTAGTCTACTTTTCCTTTTTAAATAGATTACAAAGAAATTAAAAAATAAAATAAAAATAAAAAAAATAAAAATAAAAATAAAAATAAAATATATATTTGCTCTGTAATATTTTATTACATGGAGCTCTCTTCCTGTATCATTTTTTAATATTAAAATAAAATTTTTAATATTAATTAGGATCGGGTTTTTGGAATTTACCTTCCTGCTTTTTTCCCTTGGATTGAAGTATCTGAATTAAAATATATATATATATATATATATATATATATATATATATATATATATATATAGTTTAGTTGATGTATATTTAGGCAGCAACATTTCATTTAACATGTTTTGTTAAAAACGACTGACAAGGAAGATTTTATTAATTTTTTATTTAATTTTTCTAGTATTCTTACATGTTTTCATTTTGCTGGAGATAATATATATATATATATATATATATATATATATATATATATATATATTATATATTGTTGCTGGAAATAAGGAATGTAAAAATGTTCCACAATCTTTGACTTTCCAAGTGCTTTCAACTTCTTCACAGGCCATTTTTACAAGCCATGTATATACAGTTGTACACACACATATATATACATATATATGTCCGTAAGCTTATATATTTTTTAACGGGTATGCATGTGAGAGTATACACACACACACACACACACACACACACACACACACACACACACACACACATATATATATATACATATATATATATATATATATATTCATGCATACATATATATGTGTGTGTATGTGTGTACAAGTACATATAGATAAAACAAAAATAAATTTAAAATTAATATATATATATATTATAAATTATGTTTTAGAACATGTACATAATTTTTTCTATATATGTCCTCGTCTCTACAATCATATGGTTGCTTCAGTGTTTGGACTCAAACACATCATCGGGAGAAGTAAAGAATAAGAGTTTGGAATCATTCTCTGTTTATATTTGGTTCGTTGTTGTCGTGGGGGTTGGTTTTTCCTTTGGGGTTTCTTAGATAGACGTGATAGGGGTGGGGTGTTTTTCTTTCCAATTTTGATTTTTTCGGTATGGAATGTTTTTTTATTTTATAGGTTTTTTTTAAATATATTTTTTATCTTTTTTATATTCCAAACTCTTATTCTTTACTTCTCCCGATGATGTGTTTGAGTTCAAACACTGAAACAACCATATGATTGTAGAGAAGAGGACATGCATAGAAAAAATTATGTACATGTTCTAAAACATAATTTATAATAAATATTCACAGCTCTATACATCATATGTCGAGCACTGTTTTAAATTAATGTTTTGAACGGGAAAAAAAAATTTTCTTTTCTCTCCTCATTCTATACTCACTCGGATATATATATATATATATATATATATATATATATATATATATATATATATTATCATAATTATCTTATTATATTATATTATTGCTTGCATAAGTTGAATACATGCATCGGAGTCCAGCAAGATAACAGAATAAAGAAAAAAAACAAACAGGAAACATATCTCATTCTAACATGTCTCACTTTTATTAAAGCTTCTTCAGAGAACGAGAGAAAAATGAAAAAAACAAATAGACAGTATACTGGTATGTTGAAATTTGGGGTTAGTTCTTATTGGTTAGATATGCGTCACGTGTATTAAAGCAATAGATAATTTTAAATCTAAGTGTGTGGAATATTTAGGACGGTAAATTGTATAATAGGCTATGCGTGTGTTTATATAGAAATGTTTGTCTGTTTAGGTGTATGATGTCGCTAACACGAGTAATATATGTGAATGCATGTCAGAATAATTCTGTAGATGTCATTTTGATTAGATCGTTGAAATGTAGCGATGAAATGTAGCAAAATGTTGCAATAATTTTGTATTTTGTTGTATATTTTATATTTATTTGTGTGTGGGGGAGGGTGGTAAATGGTGTTGTCCCTTCTGCGTGGGTCACTGAAATGCAGCTATATTTGATTAGTTTGTTTTAGTTGGAATTTTTACTGAAGAATAAATTGTTATGTCATTAATTTTTATCTACTGGTAGGCATAAGTCTGATTCATGAAGAATGGAACTGTAGAAAAATGGTGATGTGATATCATGTAATGTTTTAAGCAAGTGTTTACAGTTGGTAGTCATGCTATTATTATCATTTCAAAACACTTTTTTCTAAAAGGGTTGCGTTCTTTTTTAATTAGGCCGACATTAGTAAAATCAAAGTTATGTTCGTAGATGCGGATTTTAGATCTCCCGACGTACACATTTTTGCACATTATCTGATAAATTCCAGCATTTGTAATGGAGTTTAGTATATTTTTCTTCCAGATTATATCACTAACAGTCTTGGAGGTGGTGGTAACGATCCTAGTGTTTAGGATTGCTATGTTTTTTTTTTCGGGTTTAGTTGAAAAGTTTGGAAGGCAACATCTATGTATATAAAATATCAGAGAAAATATATCTGTCAAAGGACAATATGCGTAAAGTCATAAGAAAAACTTATTTTAGCCGATACGTTTCGTCCTCTTGACGACTTTAACAAGACAAGTGCAAGGAATGTTTTTTTAATTAAAAAAAAGTATCTATGAATGCAAAAGGAACTTATGCACAACAATTTATCTAATCTATTAGTTATGCATAGAATTAAATTCAACCTGGGTTTTTATAATTATCTCCATTCTACTTCCACAAGCAAGCATACATGACTATAGAAATGAGAAGAAAACGGTTAATTTCACAATTTCATGTTATTCAAAATATAGAAGGCATCAATGAATCCCAACTGAAAATAATGTAAATACTAATCTGTATTACATAAAAATTCTATTCAAGAACATCATTTACTCACTTTGGTTAATTAGATATTGAACTGTGACACTTGGTTTCCGCAATAGCTTGCCTCGACTTTTCCGCTTACTTGCTGAATATTTATGAGCGTTCATGAATTAAAACATTTCGAAAACCAATATCATTTTGCTCTTCTATATAAATAATTGTTAGAAAATAAAACAATGAAATATAAATAGCGAAAAAATGATAATCTCTTATATAAGTTGATATGGACTACCTGAAATTGATCGTCTATTTAAAATGTGACATTAATCTGGGAATCAACTTATCTGCTTTTTGTTGATCTAAACTAAGAATTATCGGGCTTGATTTATCCAACGAGAATATATGTTTAAAACAAAACTGTTTATATGCGTGTCTATTCTTATATAAAAATGTAGGGCACAAAATATTTGGGGGCCATATCTTTTATACGCTAAATCGAAAGAGAACGCTTTTCGAAAATGAAATTAGCAGTAAGTTGTGAATAAAGAATGTGAAATACTTGAAATCTTCCAGATATAATGATAAACTGCTGAAATACAGTCCCTGAATCGAATTTCAGTGAATATTTTCAGTGAATGGTCAACAAATTATATTGCGGAAGTGGCTTATATTTACTCATTAGTCAATTTATTTCCGTTAAATGATGTGCCGATAAAAAGGCATTATTATTTTTTAAAAAGAAATTTTTTTTTTTACATTAATTTCAGACGAAAGAAGTTTTTTAGTAAAAATTTACTTTTCGTTAGCAAAATTCTATTTTAGGTTAAAAATATTGGTTTAATGTTTTTACAATTAATTGAAAAACATAACTTCTACTATAAAAATTCATTTTAGTAAGCAGTAAAATTACTTTAGACTTGAAACATACACACACACACGCACATACACACATACGCATATATATATATACTGTTTTTATTATTATTATTATTATTATTATTATTATTATTATTATTATTATTGCCATATATTTAAGCTCTCCTTTTTTGCTTTTTTAAAAGTAAATGTCCGTGGAATGTACTTTCATTAGTAACCATTACTTATATATATATATATATATATATATATATATATATATGAATTGAATAAGAACAGGTGAAATTTCCAAACCTATGAGCTAATACCATACAATCAACTCATATATATATATATATATATATATATATATATATATATATATATATCTTTAAAGAGAACAGACGTCATATTGTTTAAATCCGAGGAACCTTTCGACCAACTCTTATCAAGGGTTCTCGTTGGCTTTAATTTTAAGGGAATTAAGGAAAAGGACAAGGCAAAATAAGTTACTTACAATGCTGGGAGATGATGGAACTCGTTTAAAAATAAATTTATTGAAAAAAAAACACATAAAATGTAAGGGGGTGTACAGATGTAATTCCACAAGAGTGTTTAAAAGTGAAAAAAATGTTACACTCACAGACTCACCAGCAATTGTAAGGAGCGTAAAAACCGCTCTTTCTGTCTGCACAGGCTCGGCTGTTGAATCTTCAAGCAAATTGCTTCCAAAATACGTAGATGATGTATAGACCG
This sequence comes from Ascarosepion bandense, assembly GCA_037127315.1. NCBI lineage: Eukaryota > Metazoa > Mollusca > Cephalopoda > Sepiida > Sepiidae > Ascarosepion > Ascarosepion bandense. Next base: position 4,618,766 of record JBBBDQ010000139.1, on the reverse strand, counting down.
AGCGCTGTGCAAGACAGTAAACCAGCTGTCCTCATATGCCGAGGCACACACTTGATTGTCCAAAAGATGTCGGCCAATAGCGGAATCCAGAACAGATTGTGTTGTTCTTATAGGTCTGAGAGAGCCACTGGAACGTATATTAGCGGAGACGTGTTGTGAAACCCGCATCTCCAACCTCAGATCGGTGCGTCCTATGTATGCCGCATCACAACAGCATTTAAATTTGTAAAAAATAGAACTTTTTCGAAAATAGGACAACCTATCTTTAACTGGACCGCAAAATTAACAGGACGAAACACATGCCGAAACTCTGTCGGCTACAGTTTGACATCTTCTACCAAGCCAGGGTATTTTCAGATACAAGGGATAGCGGCTAGGTCCTTCAACCTTAGGTTCTTTATAACGTTTGATCTTGCGATCAATTACCCGTTTCACCACCTTAACCGGGTACCCGTTGCCTTCGAAAATCTCCTGCAAGCGAATTAATTCGCTTTCTAAACATTCAGGAGAACAAATATTCAAGGCACGGTGAACCAAGGTTTCTATCAGACCCAGTTTACGAGACTTAGGGACAAACGATTTCCAATTAGTATACAAACCTGTGAAAGTTGGTTTGCGAAAAACAGAAGTCACGAAAGCACCGTCCCGCCGCTGAACAAGGACATCTAAAAATAGGAGACATCCATCCCTTTCAATCTCCATAGCAAACTGAAGGGAAGGATGTAAAGAATTTAGCTGAACTAAAAGATGTTCAGCATCAATGACGCTGTCAAATAAAGAGAAGGTATCATCAACATATCGCTGATATATCAAAGGTTCAGCTACCCTCTCAAATAGCAGACGCTCATGAAATCCCACGAAAATATTCGCAAGGACAGGATCCAAAGGACTACCCATAGCAACACCGTCCGTCTGCGCAAACATTGTCCCGTCAAAGCTAAATTCGACCTCCTCAGTTGCCAATCGCATACATTCCAGGAATAACTCCTCGGGAATTGCCGCGGTACCTAAACTCCCTCTATATAACATGTCTACACAAATGTTAATAGTGTCGTTTAATGGAACATTTATGTACAAACTGACAATGTCAAAGGAGACCATAAATTTATCCCTAGATGAAAAATCTAAGTTTCTAATGAAACTAGAAAATCTGAAGGAGTCGATGACATTGTGCGCAGACAGAGCAAGAGACACAGGTTGGAAAATCTCAGCCAACCACTTAGCCAACTCATGTTGTGCGGAGCCCACCATAGACAAAATAGGTCTGAGTGGGACTCCGTCTTTATGAACTTTTGGAAGGCCATACATTCTAGGGCGTTGCGAGCCCACGGGTCTGACCCTACTATAGATGACAACAGCCAACGTTGAAGTTTGGCTTCTATTTTGCTGGTGTTATCGTGAGTATCGGCTGGACCGATAACTGTAAATTTAGATGGATCATCCAATATATTATGCATCTTTGCAATATAATCCGATCTATTCAAAATCACGACACCGGCACCCTTGTCTGGCTTGGTGATATAAATGTCACCCCACGAGCGTAAAGCTCTAATCATTTGAAAATGAACACTGCGCCAGTCGAGAGAATCTTTCTCGCAACCTAGCGCAGAATATTCAGTGGCAAACTCAAACAACCTAGATTTAACCTCAGAACACTACTCGACGGACTTAGGAACATGATGGACGATTTGAGAGTATAACAACTCAAACTCAGAAAGAATCCGTTCCTTATTAACAGCTGAGGGAGGAATACAAAATTCCAATCCACGGGATAGAACAGAAAACTCAATACCAGTGAGATTAATATTGGAATAATTGAAAATGTGTCGGTGTAGATCACCTGACACAGAACCAAACCGTCTGGTGATTAAGTATTCTAGGTACTTATTATTTCTCCCATTTGCAGATTCTTCCAACCGAAACCTGCAATTAACTAAAAAGCGAGAGAACCGGAAATAATCAAAGAAGCTCATTTCTGTTTTGATTTTGTTCAAATTTGAACGAAAAGAACGTACGCACCCATTTGAGCGATCAAACAATTTATCAAGCTCATACTTAACTAAAGAATGTTCAACTGAGGTATTAGTGGCTTTAATTCTGGCTAACCGCTTCTGAATATAAGAAGGCACGACACCACAAGACAAACAAGATTTGAGAAAAGATCTTCTGATTCTCAAATTATTCACCCTATGCCATTCTCTTACAACCTGATTAATCTGGCCGATGATTTTTCCGGAGTACCGCCGACGTAATTATATAAATAACGATTTGTACCCACAGAAATTACTAATGGCTTTAAAAAGAACAGACGTCATATTGTTTAAACCCGAGGAACCCTTCGGCCAACTCTTATAAATTATAATTATAATTATAAATTATATATATATATATATATATATATATATATATATATATAATTTATTTGTGTAATCTTTGTATTTAATCGATACTCAGATTTGAGTAGATATTCTGTTTTTAAACAAACAGTTTATTTATATATTTATTTCTACCGGCCTGATTATTTACAATAAATTTTGTTACGAAAATGTGTGTCATTTGGCAGAATTCGAACTTGCAACCCCTAACAACATAGGGGAAGCCATTAATTGATCTGTTGAGTTTTAGATTTTACAATCTAATTGATGTCAAATCAAGCCTTATATGCACAACTTTTGATTCTTCGCAATTAACTATCATGTATCTTAATGTAAACAAATGTAAACAGACAATATTAAGGAAAGTTCCGGAGATTAGCTATATTGAATTAATAACCGACATTTAATTTATTTGTTTGAACATTATTTTTGTAGATATTCTGATTTTAATTACACAGTATTTTCATATATATATATTACTACCGGCCTGGTTATTAGATTTTGTTACGAAAATGTATCATTCAGCAGGATTCAAACCATTTGAAATGACACACATTTTCGTAACAAAATTGTCGAATGTTATCAGATTTAATGCTTAATACCTAAAATTGGATATTGCACAACAAATACCCAAGGTATGTCATTGTAATATACCTAAAATTCACCGAAGGTATTTTTAACCATCTGGGAGTGAAAACTGTATATATGCCCTCATCTCATCTTGTTCTTTATGTACCGTATCCCTCAGGAATTAGATGATCATGGACACCCCCTTGTCGCTTTTAACACTTTCCTCTTGGTATTTCTCCAAAACTCCGCTCCACCATCCATTTGTTAAAGCCCATCAAGTATGTCTCGTACTACTTCCTCCTGCTTCTTTTTCCCGTTGTCCGATCTGTGAGTATTAGATTCTCCAAGCCCACCTTCCTCATTACGTTTCCCAGCAACATCAGCTGTATCTTCCTGGTGCTAAATATGTTTCCTTTTCATTTGCTTTCTTTCCAAAACCTTGTCGTTGTTTTTATGTTCGGTCCATGTCATCCTCAGCATCCTTCTGTAGAACCACATTTCTGTTACTTCGAGTACTCTTCTTTATTTGTGAGAATATTGTCCTTTTGCTACTGTAAAGGAGGATAGATATCATATAACAGACTGGTACTCTTTTCTTTGTTTCCAGCAAAATCTTCCTGTCTCTCAATGCTAAGCTTTCGTTTTAGATATTCGTCCTCGGCCATACCAGTGCGCCTTCAGATTTCAGTGTCGCACTTTCCGTCTTCTGTCAGAACGCTTCCTTTCTGTAGATCCACATTTATGTTACTTCGAGTGTTTACTTCACGTTTTTAATAGATTGTCCAGCATTCGCTGCCATACAAAACGACAGATATCACGTAACAATCAAGTATATTTATCTTTGTTTCTCTTGCTTCAAGTCTCTTCTTCATCTTTGAGGAGGTTGTCCTGGATTCACTGCCATATAGGTTGACAGTTTTCTTTGTTTTCAACGAGCCTCAAATGCAGTATTTTATTGTTAGATAATTCAGTGATAGAAACCGTAAAACGTCTGCTATCGAAACGATTTGTGTGCTTCTGACTTTAATAAAATGATGATTTAAGACATATTAAGAAAGTACAACGTTTTGGCTTTCAATACGAATAACGTATCGCTTTTTGTATCATTATCACAGTTTCGATTATCTATCGATCTATCGATGCGGTCTTCAAGCTGTCTTGTTTCTTGGCCAATGCTGTCTCGCACTGCGTCACTTGTGATACGCTCTACGTAGGTGATGTGTAGGATTGTTCGGCATCGTCTCATTTCTAACGGTTGGATTCTTCACTTTGATTAGATATTATTATTATTATTATTGTTTTTAATCGGTGTCACTCCACGCAAGGCAGTAAAACAAGACAACAAGGGGTTACAGAGTGTGGAATAATTAGGATGAGGAACATTAATAATGAGCGAAAAGATAAAAAAAAAAATAATCAGAAGAACAACAGATAGGGAATAACGTTTCATTTAATTTTTTACAGATTAAAGTTGGCTGGAAACCATGGAGCCGGAAGAGCGTTCTACAAGAAAGAAGTGCGAGAAAAGTAACTGTTAGCATAGAACTTACGACTATATCTAGCCAGCTCAACTGTAAATTTATGAAATCTCGACGCCAGTCTCGTACTGCGCTTAAATTTCCATATATCTAGATACCACACCGAATAGCTCATCCGAGAAATTGCCATAAATGTCCAGGAATCCCATAATTACTGTGCATTCGATTAATGTGTTGTTGATTAATGCGCTAACAGTTTTAGATATCAAAATTCGTGTAGGTACCCCCTCTTATTTTCAGTATCTACGTTTTGAATAAATTGTAATTAAAAAAAAAGATTTTTGAAGCTTTCAATTTAGCTTTGACACATTTCCTTTATTTTATCCAAATCTTAAAAAACTTTTTTAAAAATTTCAATTTTTTGACCATTTTGATCTCTCGACGTATTTTGTAAACAGGAGCGAATTATCAGATTTAAAAATCTTGAAAAAATAAAATAGACATCGTTGACACGTTATTTTTGTAAAATTAGCAAATTTAAAATTACCTTAATCTGATTTGAAACAAGCATTACTTGCTTACTGCCTTAAATGTAGTATAAAAGCCTTTTTTTAATTACAGTAGCCTTGTTATCAGTGTTAACTGAGGTGACAAATGATTTTACTCACATCTGAAACTTGTCAAAAATGCTAAGTATGGGGGACCAGAACTGACAAACGTATCTATTCTAACTTACGCAAACTTTTCGTTTTTTGGTTTTTAACTACGTAGTAAAATTAAAAATTTAACATAATGTTTTCAGTAATTATCTAATATTATATATAATTAAAGTTAGTTTAGCTCTATAGGTTACGTTTGAAGATGATTTCTGAAAAATAAAATATAAAATAATAAAAAAATTCTTTTAAATTAATTTTGCAATTTAATAACAGAATGAATTTATGTAACATGACGTAACTCAATAATTTTTAAAATGTTATGGTGTTTATTAATTTTTATTTGTAATAACTATTTTTCATTTTATTCTTTATTAGGTACCTCCAGAAATTGTAAATTTCACAGTTACTTTTTTAACAAAATGAGCAAAGTAGGAATCAAAAATATAAAACTTGCTTTAAATTTTGAAGGGATGATTTGCGAAGCCGGTTGAATGTTAAAACGTACACAGAAAACACGGAAGTGAAATGAAAGAATTTTACCCTGCCGAAAAAGTTCATATAGATTTTTTCCTTGAAAGGGAAGTAACCATTGAAACACGTGACCGTTTACATATATCGTTCCATAATTAAAAAGAAAGGACAAAATCTTAAATTATAAGAATAAATTTTAAAATTATTTAAAAAATCTTAATGTTACATGATTTGTATTAAGCGTTTCAATTTTCGATTTGTAAATATAGTCTTCATTTAATAAATTAATAACTGAAGACACCAAATGACTAGAAGAAATTTAAAAGATGTTTGAAACTTTATAAATCATCATAATTAACAAAGAAAAAATGAAATATACTTCTAAAAATTCGTTATTCATCGAAAAATTATTTTTCGTTATCCTCAGTACATATTATTTCTAAAAATTAGTTAAAAGTGTATCTAAATTACAAATGGCGTAATTTTAATGCATTGTTTATTTTACTATTCGGAGCAGATTTTGGGAAAATGATTCTGTAGAAAAATAATTACATGATTTCCCCAAGGAGTCCTGCATTTAACTAATAAAACAATGGCATCAGTGGGATCAGTGCTCAATTTCTAGAAATTTCTTGAAATTAATTGGAGTGGAGGGCAACAGATGTAAAGAAAAATTATAAGATTTTCTAAAAACAATGCTTGCATAAACAACTCATTCATTTGTAAATAAGTTCTGAAAGATTCATTAATATCAGACAGTTAGTTAATTTTTGTAAGAACTTTCAAATTAGTGCGTCTTTCAATGCAAAAAAACAAAAAACAAAAAAACATGCATAATATTGCGTTTCCCATGGTAGTAATCTCGACTGACCATCGGGTGAATCGTAAACGAAAAAATAGAAAAATAACCAAAATTTTGAACATATTAAAAAGGATTAAAAACTTTAAGAAATAATTACAACAAACTTTAATCTTTCTTCTTAACAATATCAAATATTTTGATGATGAAACTTTGTTTTTATTAAGTTTGAGCCCTTCTAACATCATTATATGTTGTTTTTGGGGCGAATGAGTGGCAGTACCTAGATTAGTGTGTGCATAATACATGATTCTTGCGGTAAAACATTCTTTAGTTTAACCATAGTAATTGAAAATTGATCTTTTTTATAGGTATCGATTAATTAAACATTTTTTAATTTAAAAATGGAAAATGGAGAACTTTTTTATCTGGCAATTCTATTTTTATTCGATTAACGCGTTTTCGATTATTGCGTATATTTTAATGTACACATTAGCCGTATTAATCGATGGAATCCTGTATTTATAGACTCAGGAAGGCAACCTTATGGAGGTGCAAAAGTGAGTAAAGTCAAATTGCCTGATCAAGACCAATAATATTGCTGATTCTTCTTTGGATTTTAACAAAGAATTAAATCTAAATAGCAAGGGCACCGGAACATATGTGGAAGCAAAATACAAAGTATGGGCGAATGGCAGTCTTATAGATACGTAAGATTGATTCTGGAGAGAAAAGTCGTTTCACACGACACGGTGAACCAAATTTCTTAGCAGCTGACCTAGCTATTAATTCAATATAGTCTTTCCCCTCTTGCCAGCCGAGAACGTTTGCCCGAGAAATAGTAGAATTAGTCCCAGTACATATACTATCAATCTCTAACATCTGAAAGAATATTAAATCACCCAATCTCTGCATATAAGAACCAGGCGATATTTTGTTTTAGAAATGTTTTGATTTTAAAACATTTGTTCCATTTTTACATTTAATTACTGAGAACATAATATCCTAGAAACAAATATGATTACTAAAATTTTCGTTTGGTGATTGAATTTTAAAGTTACATTTGATCTCTTTTGCTTGTATTTTGTTTGATCTTAGTAGAGGCTATAACATTAGGGAATTATTTTCATGGATTTTATTTTCTGAAAGAGATGAGTAATTACTTTCAAGCCAGATTTATCCTCAATGTGAATTGATCTTCGAACACTAACCATTAAGCAAGTTGCTGTAACTGGTAAGCCTTGATTTAGCAACTTCGCCAAATACACTTCCAATCTACAGAAACCGGAAAGAGGCGATTTCCAGTCGCGTGACCCGACGGAAGTGAAGAATTCACGAAGACAATGGCTAGGGGTGGTGTCTGTCAGCTAAGCAATAAAATGGCGTTCAGAGCTTGAAGGAAACGAAAGACCGCAGCGTTATGTAAGGGAAAGGAGGGAAAAGTTTTTTATTTTCTAATTTAATTGAGTTTCGGCTGAGGTTGTTGGGGTCAATCTAATTCGTGAGGTCGTAACTGAAAAGGGTGGAATGCGTTTATTATCGGTTGAACGCTTATCAAAATTTTGCCCTGAATAGTTCTACTATATTATTTATGTCAACAATTAAAATATTTTGGACTCTTTCTCTCTCTCTCCCTCCCTCCCTCTCTCTCTGTGTCTCACACACACACACACACACACACACATATATATATATATATATGCATATATATATATATATATATATATGATACGCTTATCAAGTGACATCTTTAAAGAAATTGCCTCTCCCCCCAAAAAAAAAAAACAAAAAAAAAACACTAAAAACGGAAAAAATTACATTACAGTCAAACATAAGGACATAACAACACCGAAAAAATAACATCCTTGAAAATGGCCTGTGAAGAGGCTGAAAGTGCTTGGAAAGTTGAAAATTATGGAACATTCTTACATTACTTACCTCCAGGAAAAGGAAACATGTAAGAATACTCTAAAAATTAAATAAAAAATTAATAAAATCTTCCTTGTCGGTCGTTTTTAACAAAATATGTTTAAATGATAGATTGCTGCCCAAATATACATATATATATATATATATATATGTGTGTGTGTGTGTGTGTGTGTGTGTGTGTGTGTGTGTGTGTGTGTGTTTGTGTGTGTGTGTCTGTGTGTCTGTGTGTGTGTAATATGCACTTGCGGATTACGTAGTGCATGAAACTATATATGTATATATATACGATGAAGTTGAAGGAAATGCGTCACACGAAAAACAATTTTCAGATACATCTTTTCTCCAAAACTGTTTGTTGATATTAAAAAAGAAATATATATATATATATATATATATATATATACTTTATGTAGATTATATATATATATATATATTCCATTTAAAACGAGTTATTAAGCCACCCAGGTTTCTACCATGAGTGGTGTTTTCAGGCGATTTTCAATTGAAAATCGCCAGAAAACTCCACTCATAGTAGAAACCTGGGTCGCGTAATTACTCGTTTACAAATGGAAAATATTCAAAAGTTCAACAATATAATTGTATTGAACACTTTTCAATAGAAATATGAACTGATCTAATTATATTATGACCAAAAACTAAGTAAACAATATATATATATATATATATATATATACGTAAGCAGTACTGTTTCGCTGTATCACAGTCCATCAGTACGGTTAGATATCCGACTGCTTCTAGCCGGGTTTGAAACTCGACCGATTTGATATCAGTCGGAGATTCTACTTCTAAGCGCACGGTGGGGGAAGGTAGATTTTAGCGTTTTATATACATAATGAAAACAAACGGCAGCAGCCAAGAGTGTTCAATTCATTGCTGAAGAACGATTCGTAAATAGCGGTCAGTAGCTACTGTCTTTTTAAAGTCTACCATTTCTCCAGAGTGCTCTATAACCGGGATTGTTTTTCAATATTTTTGTCGTAATTTCTAAAAAAAACATGTAAAATCTATAAAATATCACAGAAAATGTAAGACCGGAAACCTTGTTGTCACTAATAAAAATAACCCCAACACAAAAATTCTATAGCAGAATATCAGAAACATCTCGCTATTCGCGAGTCTCTATATATCAAACACTTCTCTACAACCATAAACCTTACATTATTTAATAGTAAAAATGGAGTGTTGAAAGTTTTGTAATAAAAATATACTCTCGCAATTTCTAGGGCTTGGAATAAAAAAAAACAACAGAAAATAAATTAATACGTAACAACCTATACTCATGAAGGTGGTAGTGTGTCCAGTCCAGGTAATTGGCTTGTGACATGAAACATAGTCTTGTGATGGGTATTGAAATTCATACACTATATTAGTCATTGCTTATTTAGAACTGATGAGGAAAAAATAACAACACCCGAGACAAAACACCTGTGGCTGAAAGTACATGGAATAATAAAAATTATGAAAAATTTTTATATTCCTTAACTCTCACAAAATGGAAAAATGTTAGGATGCTGGATAATCTTAATGAAAAACTAAACATAGTTATCGGCCGAATTTAACGAAAGATGATTGAAAGAAAGGTTCCTGCCCAAGTATACATTAATATATATATATATATATATATACATACACACACACATAAATATATATATATATATATATATATATATATATATATATATATATAATCTAAACTTATTTATAAATGGAATTTTGTCTGTGTGTGTATGTGTGTGTGTGTCTGTGTGTGTGTGTCTGTGTGTGTGTATCTGTTACATATAGACTCCGAAACGGCTGAACCGAGTTTCTTGAAAATTTACACAGTTGTACTATAAGCGTCTGCGAATGTTCTCAGTTAGGTTTTGTGTTGAGTTATCCCTGATAAATATCGAAAATTGATAATCGAAAAAATCGGGTTATAGAAGGAGTGGTTCGATTTTAATCAAATTTGAAACACTCATAGAGAAAGACATAAGAAACAATATTCAGAAGTTTCAAGGTTGCAGTTCTTACAATAGTGCAGAAAATCGATAATATATATATATATATATATATATATGTATATATGTATATATATATATATATATATATATATATATATATAAAACGAAAGATGTTTGTGTGCGTGTCTATTTATCTGCCTGTATGTCTGTATTTTTTCAGCCCTTTTATTTTATGATACCATTTACTCAGAGAACTTATTTAGCCTTCAAAATTCAGTTTACAACGAAAAAAACTTATTTGTTATCGATACCAGGAAATCAAAATTTGACTTACATCCATTCATGTTTCTTTCAGTCTACGGTTTCGCTTTAACTGGAAACAACTATTGCTTTTTAGTCTTTCGTGCCAACGTCCAAAGAGTCTGAGCTCCAGGACCATGGATCAGTTTTAAAACTTTCATTACACCCGAGCAACGCCGGGCTATACTGCTAGTAGTGATAATATACATGCTAAAAAGTCCGCCTTCTTCTACCATGCGCCCATGGTCCAGAGGTAGAATCGCCGACTGACGCCACTTCAGTCGGCTTTCAATCGTGGGTTAAAAGCAATCGGACTCTAACCATACTGATGAGCAGTGAAACAGATCTGTCTGCGGATGACTATATATATATATATATATATATATATATATATATATATATAGTGTATTGAGACAGCGGATAATTATCTAAACATATATTGTTAAATATAACAGATATTGAAAGTCTATTATGTTTAATCATGAACCATTCTAAACATCGTATTTTTTGCTTTAATTTCTGATGGAAACAGTCCAAGATTTGGATATTTTTTTATTACACTGGTTTTAAGCTCTCGGCTGACATGAGTCATCTTCAGAGTGGTTCTAGGGGCATTAACAAAAAGATATCCACCATCAAAAATTATATTTTTTGTGTTGACATAAAACATTGCTATGCGACGATAACAACCACCGAATAGCAGACACAGGTTTTAAATTAGCTATGCGTTTCTATAACGTCACACCACGTGAGAGACTGAAATGTGTGTGTATATATATATATATATATATATATATATATATATGTATGAAGTCGTAGAATGCAAAAAACCTACTAGCATAGATACTTTTTATATATTAACATATATGTATATGAAAAACTACTTTAGCTAAGCGTGCGTTACCATTATGCTGCAGAGGTTCTCACGTCAATGTATGGCTCAATTAGATTTTCTATAAAATCTACAACTTTAATTCGTACTTTTCAATGTCATCATTCGCTAACTTTTACTGCATTTAATTATCCGAAAAGTAATTGTAATTTAAGCAATTAACTGATTTCCGAAGGCACGACTATTTAAGTTTGTTTCCTGAGGAGAAAGAAAAAGTAATTATTTACACCCATTCGATTGTTGCCATATTCACGACATTTCGGCTGTTGTGCGCTTTGATCTTCAGGTTATAGTAATTTCGAAGTGAGCCTTTTATTTCGTTAATTGTGGTAGATTGTTCTAGTTCCATGAGTCATGCCTCCTCCAGATGTCTCAGTATTAGTTATCTCCTTTTAACTTAACTAAGTTTTTTGTTCATTATTGAGCTCACAACTCATAACTCTTGGTCAAGTCACGCTTTTATCGATTGAGTACAGTGTTTGAATTTTTGGGAATTATTAACCAAATATCTGAGTAAACATCTTTTTTTTTGTTTTTATTTTTTTAGCAGCTTTCATATTACAATCTTGTTGTTTGTATTTGCCTTTCTCTAGCACTCATGATTGCTGGTTCTCATATTGTATTTATTTCTATGCTTGGATGACAAATGAGATTGTTGTGGTCTAGCATATGCGCCGAATTCTTAAATTTTCGTATTTCCCAAAAACGTTCTCTACCTATCATTTCCAGATGAGGCATGTGATCTCTCTTTATCTCCATATATGGTCAGCTATGCCTGATTTTTCTATTTCCCTTTCTGTTACGGCATTGCAGTATTCTTGCAGTATTTTTGCAGCATTATCTTACGAGGGTGACGGATATGTTTACTCAAACATAGTGCACAAAAAATACCGATTAAAGCAATAATAGTGGATACTTAAAAAAATGATTTCCTTTCTTTAATCTTCCAATATTTGTGTTTTGTTTAAATTAATGGAACGTACCGGAAAAGAAGGTATTATATATTCAGGTGTATTATTATTATCATCATTATCATTTTCATCATATTTCTTTTTCTGCTATGGTCACACAACCGACTAAGTCTGCGGAAAGATCTAAGATAGGTAGAGGTGTGGTTTCATTTATTTTCTATTTCCCATAACATCACTAGTGTTACATGGACAAAGTTCGTTTTAGTGTGTAGACTGTGTAGAATGTACTGATCAAGACATTTTTATTATTACTATTATTAATTGATAGGACTAATAAAGGATTTTTGCACGATATAAAATAATTATATATATATATATATATATATATATATATATATATATTAGTTAAGTACCATACGTGATACAAGTTCGAACGATTATGTCTATAAAAAGACATAAATAACTGGGCAGAAGATTTTCCTGTAGTAGCTTGCTATTACTTTCAGCAGTAGACTGGTTGCAACCAAGGCTATAGAACCCAATCTGTCCTACTTTTTAAGCCATAGCTGGAAAAAGTAGAGACAGAGTAATACCTTTCCCAATGGTACTTGCGCTTAAGTGAATGCAACTAAATCGACTAGAATTCGAACTCACTGTTTTCTTATGCCAATATTCGCTGCTCCATAACGCTGCTCCATATATATATATATATATATATATATATATATATATATATATTCCGCCACAGGCAGTCTTAAAGTCATCCACATACAAATCTATTTTGCTGTATCAAAATTTAAAGTTTATCAGTGTGGCTAGACATCCGATTGCTTTTAACATCGATCGAAACTCGACAGATTTGTCATCAGTCATACATATTACTTCTAAGCTTTCAGCGCACTAAGAGAGAAGAAAATTTTAACGTGACATATATGCAGTTTATACACGCACCGGCAGCCAAGATCTTAATTCATGATGCATAAACCGCAGAAGTAGCGAATGTTTTTAAATCCCCCCTCCAGAGAGCATAATTAGTCATCCACACGCCTGTTTCGCTATAATTTTAGCCCTTGTGAAGTGTGAATTTTGTTTTACGTGTAACTTAATAAGTGTAGAGTTTATGTCTATAGATTCATGTGTATGTTATATTCCAAGCACATTGTTGCGGTTTTCATTATTTATATTATTAAGTGTAGGATTTTCTTTTTTATTAATAATACTTCCGTTATATTTAATCTTTTTTGTAGGTGGATGATTCTATTTTTTGTGAATTCTCAACAAGTATGTCACAGATAAGTAGAGATCAGAGACAGGAGAGAGGGGAAGCCGAAGCAACAGTCAACTTGCCCTCGTATACGCGCGTACATACTTCTGACCAAACTCCTACTCCATGCAACCGTCACTGAAGTAAAAGAATAAAAGTGTAATTGTACATTTTTATATCTGGTGTTCGTCGTTCAGTCAGCGTAAAGATAGTCATTTTGGTTCCAGTTTATTCTTAGTCGAAGCCGTATACAAAGAGCTACCAAACCCTAAGAAGAAGACCACTTTGCGTCCTGTCAATAGCGTCTTATCCTATCATTCTTATTGGATTTCAATGTTTTTCGATAAGATTAGACCATTGGTTGATGCTGAAACATTTTCTCTCGGTTAAGAGGCAGTCAAAGTCTTCAGTGTCCTTAAAGAGGAAATCAAGAAAGAATTACTCCATTCCATTGATGAGAAAATACCAGTCATATTAGAAACCGATACTACTGACAATGCCATAGCAGCTACTCCGAACCAACCTCGTCGTCTGGTTGCCTTCTTCTGTCTGGTACATTCACCCCGACGAACGAAAAAAGAGCCATCGTAAAGACTGTGAAAAGATATTCTCACTACTTGTCGAGTAGAAAATTCCACTAGAAAAAATTTGGAAAAATTAAAAACATCAAGATACGAGTATGATACGAGTATGATATATACCAAACTGGTAAAGATAATATCGCAGCAGACACACTCTCAAGAGCGCATTGGGAGACTGCCATCAAAACAGAAAAATTATCGGACCCCTATGTTCGTCTTTGTTATTCCACAGTTACGAGACTAGCTCATTTTGAAAGGATAATAAACATTACTTACTTTACTGAGGAAGTAAGAAGGCTATGTACTAAGTACCTCATATGTGCTCGGATAAACCACGACTTTATTTTCCAACGACATCAAATCTTATCATGGCCACACAACCCTTGGAACGAATCAGTATGGGTTTCAAAGAGCTCCAACTTCCAGGAATTGCTACTTACGGTAAGAAAAACTTATACCTAGACTTATTATTAAATAAGGTACGATACAAAGATATATTTAAACTAGTAGAAATACTTAAATTATTTAAGGAAATATTAGAATTTTCTGAGGCCAAAAATATGGAGAGGAAAAGAATTAAGTAAGTAAAAAAACTTAGAAAATAATACCCTCACCAGTGAGGCGATTCTAAATTGAACAAGAAAGTCTACCAGGATTTATTATTAGTTGGCACAATCCTAATGAGAAAAGGTACGCAGACTACGTCGTGCTAATGGCAAACATAAATAAAACTTCAGGAACTTTGAAAGCGGAAAAAAAGGACAAATTCTCAAGAAATTCTGTAAGAAACCTGAACGTTTGGTCTTTATCAAGAAGAATATCTGACGAGCTACGAATTGGAAATGCCAAATCCAAACAAGTACAGAAACGTTTTAACAAATGAATTTGATACAAAACATATGAAGGAGCATTTTAATAACTTAAGAGACCTTCTGAAAACTACGAAAAGTATTAAGAAACAGGAAAATTTCTTTAAAAATAAAGAAAAGTATTCTGAACTGCTATGTGACAATGAATGCTGAACAATATCCTAACAGATGCAGCAGAAATGCAGTTCTTTAAAGAATGTTAAGGATACGATAGACAAAGCATGTAAGCAACGCGAAAGCTTTAAAGCAAACTGGAACAAAAATGGGTCACATAATAAGGAATGAGGGCTTGGAGAATTTAACAGTTACAGACAAGGTAGGCAGAAGAAAACAACGAGCAAATCTGCATCGCATACATGCCATTGCTTTATCGATGAAGAGCAGTATTTCGTATGTCACGATGTGATTCAAAATGAAAATATTCATCTTTAAATATGTGGAAGCTACACATCAAAGAGACTAACATAACCATGTTGGTGCAAATGATTTTCTTGAATTGGATATTTACAGTATGCCCACTCTTCCCTGCATTGTATAACGTTGATTATTCTCAAAGGGAAGTCATGGTTGGATTTTATCGATTTCATCACTATCTACCAAACTATGCAGCATCGTTCAACGAGAAATCTCCAGCAAAACACACTTCACCACTTCAATTATTCAATTTGCAAAAGAATAAATAATAAAAGCAGTATTTACATTATTCGGACTAATGTCCTCATGTTTGTTATCATGACTACCAGAAGAGACTCTAGGCAAGGTATAAAGATCATATACCCAACTGATTATAATAAAGAGATCGGTTCGAAATTCCTAGCACGTGAAGAAGGCCGGACTGTACAACGGCAGAAACCTCATACAAATAGCAGCAAAGACGAAGACAATAGTCCGAATAATGTAAATACTGTAAATACGACCTCATCTAGAAAATAGAAATATAGACAAATACTAAAAAATAAAAGGTGGGGCTGGGTCTCTTCAGGATATAGCTGATTATTGAATCTCCACTGATTTATTTTCTTTGGTTCATTTTTCTTTAAAAGTGCAAAATTGAATGCGTTTTACAAAGACACACCGACATAGCGTCCTAACAGAAGACGGAAAGTGCGACACTGATATTCGAAGGCGTATTGACATGGTCAAGGATGCATTCCAGAAGATGAGTAGATTATTGAGAGACAGGAAAATTTTGCTGGAAACAAAGAAGAGAGTACTGGATTGTTATTTGTCCTTCAATATGACAGCGAATACTGTGCTATCTAATCAAAGATGAAGAAAAGATTGAAGAACCGAAATTTTATTCTACAGAAGCATGCTGAGGATACCATGGACCAACGATGATCTTTTAGAAAGGATGGAAACAAAAAAACTAATATTTAACATCAGGAAAAACAGCTGAAGTTCCTGAGACATGTAATGAAGAAAGAGGGGTTGGAGAAACTGATGCTCACAGGACAGATAGAGGGAAAGAAGGACAGGGCAAATCAACGCGGGACTTATTTGATGGGCATGAGCAAATGGATTGCAGAGCAGGGTTTGGGAGGGGCAACAAGAGAAAGGGTGTGAAGAGCTACAAAAGATAGGGAAATGTGGAAGGTAATAATTACCTACGTACTGAAGGAACATGGCGCATAGAAGAAGAAGAAGAAGAAGAAGAAGAAGAAGAAGAAGAAGAAGAAGAAGAACTCTTTGAAGATGTAATTTCAATAAAAATATGCTATGCCAAATGTGAACATTCTAAAAATGCGTTCGGAAATATACCAAAAAATAAATTCAATGAAACTAAAAGTAAGATTTTTTTTTTGTTATGATTTTGATATACTTAATATTTATTTTTTTTAAATTAATTGTAATTTATCAGTATTATTTTACAATTAATCTTTTTTTACTGTTCGTGACTAGTTCGTTTTAATTTTACAACTGCTTGATTATTTTTTAAGGAAGATTCAAAAGAAAATAATATCAATATGCTGTGACTTCTACCAGAGAACGAAATAATGGACATAAAAAACAAAAAACAAAACAAAACGAAACAAAATAAAAAAGAAAAGAAAAACGGCCAGCAAAATTTAATGAATCTATTGTCTCCTAACTCACGATGTGATAGAACCTTTTTCTACTTGATAATTTTTTATATAGTGTCAGGGACAAAATAATAATAAAGAAATGTTATAAAATAATTAAAAGGTGTTTTAGATGATCGGAAGTCTATTTCTACAGAGCTTTCAAATAAAATAACCATCTAACCATTTCATTCCTTAATAAATAAGCGATGACAATTTAATTAAGATATGAGTACATCCTCATGTCTTAAAAACTCTGCTGGTAGCATTTTCAAACATATTTGGTGTTTGAATGGACCTATAATTTTTTTATCACTTTTAAGAAAAGTTTTGTTATGCTTGATGGTGGATATAATTTTTTTATAACAATTTAATCTGAATTTTTACAATTTTTTTGTAACAATTTAATCTGAATTTTTATAATATTTTTATAACAATTTAATCTGAATTTTTATAATTTTTTTATAACAATTTAATCTGAATTTTTATAATTTTTTTTTAACAATTTAATCTGAATTTTTATAATTTTTTAATAACAATTTAATCTGAATTTTTATAATTTTTTTATAACAATTTAATCTGAATTTTTATAATTTTTTAATAACAATTTAATCTGAATTTTTATAATTTTTTTATAACAATTTAATCTGAATTTTTATAATTTTCTTATAACAATTAAATCTGAATTTTTATAATTTTTTATAACAATTAAATCTGAATTTTTATAATTTTTTTATAACAATTTAATCTGAATTTTTATAATTTTTTAATAACAATTTAATCTGAATTTTTATAATTTTTTTTATAACAATTTAATCTAAAATGGTAATTTTCTCAGCGCAGCATTTTACA
The DNA here is from genome assembly GCA_037127315.1 of Ascarosepion bandense. Taxonomy (NCBI): domain Eukaryota; kingdom Metazoa; phylum Mollusca; class Cephalopoda; order Sepiida; family Sepiidae; genus Ascarosepion; species Ascarosepion bandense. The sequence continues at coordinate 4,600,789 of JBBBDQ010000139.1, read as the reverse complement.
AGCTTACTAATCATTTCACCAAGTCCAGGGAATCAGTGATTTCCTAAGCTTGGTTTAAATGTGTCACAAGGCCGAAAGTATGGGCACCCAGTGGGGATCAATATCACTACTCAGTTGTATTTGATATAGCGATACAATTAACACTATCAATGCAGTAACACTTTATGATTTTTTCCCATTTATTTATAGCAGTTTAGTTTAATAAAGTTTTTAAAATGGCTCGGACACATCTTCAAATACACTGATTAAGACAGACCCCAACTCCTGATGAACAATACAACGAAAAATGAAACTACAACAGAACCAAAGAAATCTCGAGAATGATGCAGAGGATACCATGGACCGAACATGTGAGCAACGATAAGATGTTGGTTTGGTTTGGTTCGTTTTGTTTTATGGCTTATCAATCTCAATGGGTTATTTAAAGCCGACAAGGTATTAACAATAGATTCGGAAGTATAGAATATGCATTGTTTATAAGAAATCATATCAGGTTTCATTGACGTATTTTTGTAAAAAGATGTTGTCGAGAGTCAGATGTATTACTGGTACATGCATACTTTTTTCTTCAAAAATATATTTTCTGATAATATTGTTTCTTTCAATATGTATTTTCTGGTAATATTTTCTTCTCTAAAAAGTACTGCTGAAATCTAAAAAAAATTCATTTTGTTTTCATAGTATTTTCCCCCCAAGTTTGGGGGTTAACTATTTCCCTAACCCTGAGACCCTAACAGGTACTACCATCCCTGGTCAGGAGCAACAACAATTAAGAAGTGGTTATATTCTCCTCAAAACTTACCAATTAAAGGTCTTACTGCAGGATACAGTTTATCATCAAACCCAGGACAGATATAGTTTATCGTCATACCCGGGACACCAAGGCTTTGAACAGAATGCAAACGAAAAGGGAACTTATAATTAACACTAAGAAGAGACAGCTGAAGTTTCTGGGACATATAATGAGGAAGGAGAGCTTGGAGAATCTGATGCCCACGGGACGATGGAGGAAAGATAAACAGGGAAAAAGCAACACGTACTTGATGGGTTTGAGCAAGTGAATGGCGGAGTTTTGGAGAGATGCCGAGAAAAAAGTGTTAAGAGCGATAAGATATAAGGTTAACTGGTGGCCAATGTCGCCAATGACCTGAAAATAGAAGAGATTTCAGGAAACAAGGCCGAGCACTGCAAACCCAACCCAACAAGCTGACAAACAGAAGTATATTAGTTATCGCCTCAAGTGCCACTCGAAAAGAAGAGAATTGTGTGAAGAGGGGTTAGTTTAATATCCATCAAACGAGAGAACTCGTGCCGTCAAAAATGACGGTAAAATATTTACATCGATATGCCGTCTAAAATGACGGTAACATACATATTGATGTACCTATTATTGAGTATCTTACATTAAGACCTAAGAAGAAAAAACACTCCAAACCCCACTATACCAACGGCATATCAAACTCAATGGGTTATATACATAACGGTCTTCATTATAATAAAAATTATATATATATATATATATATATATATATATATATTAATGCAGGTTTCAATGAATAATATAGACAAGTTTTGTCTATTAATTTTGTGTAGGATCCGTTCATACCGTCTGATATACTTGATGGTGATGTCGTTGAAAGACAACAAAAAATCACAGTATTTGTTGAATTTTTTATCGGGTCTAAGCTTTCGGCTCACATAAGCCATTATCAAAGAGTAAATATTAACACACAATAAACATAGAACATTTAAGCTATTAACAATAAAGATAATTGAATTGAAAATATAAGTCCATCCCTACCGTGGCGGATTGTTTTTTCCATGTTAAGCTTTTTTAAGAAAATAATGTATTTGTTCATCAACTATGTAGTTGGGAAAATTATTATTGATGAGTGTCTGTTTTATGTTTTTTAGTTCACTGTGGAAGATCTGATTTGTAGATGAATTGACTTTTGCACGATATAATAGATTTTTTATAATGGCTATTTTGTAATAGTGGGGGCATTCACTAATATAATTGAGTGTGGAGGGATTTTTATTAGTGGGTTTTTGATACGGTGAGATAGTAAATTTATTGTTGTCAGTGTTAATTAATATATCAAGAAAAGGAATTTTGTTATCTTTGTTCATAAGTAAATTTTAAAACTGAGTTATTTTGAAACTGTTTTTGAAGTTGTAAGATTTCATCAGTATTTTTAATTGATAGTAGGATATCATCAACATATCGTAGATATATTGATGGTTTTGTAAATTTTGCAAAGGTAGTATTTTCAAGGTTAGACATGTAGAAATTACTAAAAATCGGACAAAGCACTGAACTCCTGGAGACTCCGTCACGTTGTATATATATAGTGTTGTTTGGATATATATATATATATTCTTTACTATTCGTGGATATAATTATTGCAAAAAATAATAAAATAATAAAATAGTAAGGTACTGTTCAAGAGCAAACATGCAGAGAGAGCTTTTATAATTGATAATAAAGATTAGTAACAGGTAGTGTAGTAAATAGAATGAACTGAGCAGACGCAGCCTCGCTATTATGTCTCTCTCTCCATTAGCCTGACATGAAGCAATATATATATATATATATATATATATATATATATATATATAGTTAGATAGATAGATGGGTGTGAGTTTGTAACCCTGAGTTTCCCGCTCTTGCGATGGTCAGACAAACTGATTATTTTTTTTTAAATTGACTATATGCAAGGCTGTATATATTGGTGTATTTTTCATGACAGACGCAGACATATATACACATTTGTGCACCGACTGACGTGCACAAAGACACACACACACGCACGTCCGCCCACCGGGCCTCACACAAACATATATACGAATCGTGCCGGGCTCGGTATATATATGTATATGTGTGCCGTTGAGCACATACATACGCGTTCGGTTGGTGTATTCGAATAGTGTAGCGATGTCAACGCGCGGACAGTTGTCGATTTTTCGTACGTACATATGTGCGTATGAGGGGGTCTGTGTGAAACTATGATAGGGAAAAATTGCTATTATCTTATTTAAGGCTGTATTGTTATTTTTTATTTTAAAGTCGGTTATTAGCTTGTTTTTGTGGTTGCGCATATTTGAATTGTAGAAATTCTAATTTATAATGCTTGTTAGTTTTTATGTGTGGTGGTATTAATTTTACTACAGCAGAGAGGGGTAATTTACGTTAATGATGATTGCAGACTAATACGGTGATAGTAATATTTGATGATAATAACAGTTGTGGTAGCAAATAGTTATTGTAAAGCGGTAGTAGTGATTAGGAACGGTGGTGTAATAATAATAAAAATAAATGCAATTATTATGGTGGTAGTTTGAACTACAGAATAGTTGATAAGATTATGGTATCAGCGGTTCTTTATTTTTTATACGCTTGGTATAAATTGTGATAATAGATATTTATTTTCATGTCTGCATTTGGAAATTAGTTCTGATCTTATGTTTAGTAAGTTCTTTTGTGGGATATGAGTTATCATTGCTACTTTTTCATATAGGCAAAGTAGGCATTTTTTTGTAATGTTGTTGTAGGCAAGTGCTTTTTTCAGTATTTTCTAGCTTATTGTTGGTGAAATATTTCTGTCTTTTAGACGTCATACGTATGTGGATAGTATAGTTCTGTTCAAGTATTTTCTGTTGGAGAATGAAAGATTGTGGTTGTTTTTTTCTTTTCTTAAATGGTTCCTCAGTAGCATCGATGTAGTATATTGTGTTTGCACTTACGTTGGCTTTATATACTATGATTATTTGCTGGCAATTTCTCTAGAGTGGACATGTAGTTTCGTTTCTGCAGTTGCATTGAGGTTCTTCGGTTGCATTGTTATTTAAGAAAAGAAAAAACATGTATGTGCGCAACGGCACAGATATATATATATATGCCGAGCCCCGTACGATTCGCATATATGTTTGTGTGAACCTCAGTGGGCGGACGCGCGCGGGTGTGTGTGTGTCTTTGCGCACGTCAATGGGTGTAAAAATGTGTAAATATGTCTGCGTATGTCATGACGGAAAATTTTCCTCCCAATTTCAAAAAAATACAACAATATACGCAGCCCTACATATAGCTAATTTTAAAAAAAAATTAATCAGTTTGTTTGACGATCGCAAGAGCGTGAAACCCAGGGTTACAAACGCACACTTATCTATATGAATATGTCAGCTCTGTCACTGATATTGTGCGCTTTCAAATAAGTACCACGCATATATAATATATAAATAATATAATATATATAACAAATTGCATATAATTTATATTTATAATTATATACATACACTTTTCACACACACACACACACACACACACACACACACACACACACACACATATATATATATATATATATATATATATATATATATATTATAATAGAGAGGATGATGTAAAATACGTTATAGTTATCAACCGTAAACTAATTAAGGAATAAAATTGAATATAAAAGAAAACGAAAAAATATTTACCTATTCAAAACTACTTATTATATTATTTTTTTTATTATTTCTTTGTGTATTTCTAAAAAGTTGGTTGACGACCTTTGTCACATTTTTCGGTTGTAAACGATTTAATAATTATTTCGTTATTATCTATGATAAAATCTGGGAAGTATTGTTAAGTGAAATTTTTGAATAAGTTTTAGTGACAAAATCTTCAAAGAAAAAAAGTATGCAAAATAAGGTTTTGAGCTGTTTGAAATTGAATCTTATAAGGCGTTTCTAAATCGGTTGTCAAATTCCAGATCTGCAGCTAATTTTATTCTTACCTAGCAACAACAATGACCCTCTTACCTAGCAACAACAATGACCTTTACCGAAATTAGAACCCTTTAAGTATATCGCAGAGGCTGTAATCATATAACAAGCTTTCTAAAAGAATTGCATAGTAAATCTCCTCTTTCTCCAGCAGACCACCTGATTCTTTCAGTTTATATTTATCTCAGATTATATGTATATTTATTTACATTTTCATGCTCTTCATCTATAAAATATTTAGACATTACAACAAAGCGTGATAGGTAAATTGTCGCCGTTATATAGATATATATTTGCGCGTTGTTGTTTCTTATTTTCCCTGAATTTATAGTAGGGTCTGTTAGGCGCCATCTTTGTGTAAAAGAGCACACTGGCACAATTCATTCCTCTATAAATTTGGAAACGGTATACTATACTGTTTGGCATTCGTACTGGAAGCTCTAATACAAACATTTCAGAGAATTTCCGTGTCAATCTGCGAACAGTACAGAGATAGTTGAATGAGTCTAATTGTGATTACGAAGGTGTTTGGAGTTATCACTAGTGATGGCTCCGTTATGCCTCCATTCATCTTTTTGAAGAGCTTCAGATTCAACGAGGGTTCCTATATCAAGTGCCTTGATGGGGTAGTGCAGCTCTGGGTTAAGAGTGTGACTGCTGGAAGACACTATGTCTGGCAACAGGACTTTGCACAATGTTATATACAGGAAAACTCAGTAATGGTTGTCAGAAAATTTCTGCGAGCAGATGACTCCTTATAACTGGCCATCTCACTCCCCTGACTGCAACCCTCTTGATTACATCTGTCCACTTAATTCCTAATACTTCAATCCCTTTTATTATGTGTCGGGCGAAGTTGAGAGAGAGACCAAAAATTCTTTGTAACACCAAAGATCAACTAAAATCTAGGATTAGGGCAGGATTTACCAACCTAAACAAGGAGACTGTCCAGAAGAAATTCAGGAAATTTTGAAGTCGTCTGGGTGCTGCGGTTAAGCCAATGGCGATTTAATTGAATAAATTTACTCTTTAATATTTAAAGATGTATTTTGTGTAATTTTTGGTAAATCTGTAAGTAGGTTAGTTTTATTTTTTGTGTGTAAATTTATCTATCAAACTATATATATATATATATATATATATATATATATATATATATATATATATATCCAATAAAGGCTAAAATACATATAATGAACTAAAAGTATAGCCGAAAGGCTTAAGAAAAAACTAAGCATTTAGACAATTTTTATATAATTTATTTTCTGAAAAGAAAAATATCATAAGACCACAGGAAAAATTATATAAAAAAATTAGCCATAATACCTTGTCTGTAATTTTAATGAAACCTGCATAAAGGAGAGATATTTCTGCCCAAATACACAATATATATAAGATTGATCTTAAAATATACGTTGTTGTCAACTAATTTTTGATCTGAAACTTTCAGTGTATAATGTAGGATTTCCGATATAAATATTCAATAGTGAATTAATTGCAGTGAGTGGTAATTTCCTTGTGTAAAATAAATTCGCTTTAACCTTGAGCAATCGACAATAATGAACACTCCATATATATATATATATATATATATATATATTGTCTGTATGTGTGTGTGTACAGCGTGAAACAGGAATTAAAATTTATTTATTAAGTCAATACTTTTACAGATATTGACACTCATGGTGCAGTGTTTGTACAGAAACTCTTGAAGTTTATTACAGCATCTTACTGATGCTCAAATTGTGTACAGTCTTAGTCACACGGCATAGATCAAGTCGGTAATTGAATTCCTACCAAACCCAAACATCCTGTTGTTTCAGATTTCTTCTACCATTTGTAGATGGATCGTCAAGTTAGCAAAAATTTCTCGACACGTGTTCTAAAATGCCGTGGCCTAACACAGCGATCAAGAGAAAAAGAGATAGATTGAGAGGGTGAGAGAAAGAGGGAGAGCCAAAGGTGAGAGATTATATACACTGTTTGGACTGTTATCCTCATCCTTATGGCGATGTTTACAACGTTTCGGCCGTTGTACGCTAAGGGTTTTTCAGGTGCTACAAATTTTGAACCAAACCCTTTAGTTCTATCACGGGGTTATTTAATTCTTATTCCATGTGCGATGCTACTGCCGGAAGCCATGTTATTATCTCTCTTTAACTCAACTCTTTTTTCACCACTGCTGTAGCCAGGTATTGAACTCACAACATTTTGGGTGAAGTTACTGGAATTAACCAACGCCTATATTCAGTGGCCATGTGCCCTTGAAGACAACAGTCTTAACAGTGTAAATATTGTAAATACTACCTCATCTCAGAAGTATGTACAAATACAGAGAGACAGAGGGGGAGAGAGAGAGAGATGTTGATTATAGAGACAATACTATGGAAACAGTGACTTAATAAGCATATTCTATATATATTTTAATCATGTTTACGCCAAACAAGACATTAAAGCCACTGAGACGCAAAACGTTTCTGTGTATGGAAGAATTCGATAGCAGGAAGATCACTAAGGAGTGAGTACAGAAAGAGGGTAATCAAGAGAATAGCAGATAGCGATTAACATCGCATTTAAATTTTTGAAGATCAAAGTTGACTGGAAAGCATAGAGCCAGAATAGACTTCCACAAGCAAAAAGTACAAGGAAAGAAACTGTTAGCATAGAACTTGCGGCTACATCTAGCCAACTCAAGTATATATCGATATGACCTCGTTGCCAATCAGATTCATAAAAGCTAGGTACCATTGGGAAGAGCTCATTCGAACAGTTAACATGAATATAGGTGCATTGACAGTTTCTTAGTTTATGTACCATATCTTTTCAAGACCTTAGCGATCGTGGCTCTTCATAACTTCCTATTTTTTGTTGTCAAAATTAATTTTGAACTTTTACTGCGCTCTTTGTTTCTATTCTGTCATTCATTCATTCAAGCTCGTTAAGTAAGTTACTGACGGTTTCTCCGGGCTTCTCTTGCCATTGGTACACCCTGAGAGTGTTAAATTATCTAGGACCTCTTTACTCATTATGTTGTCCCAGAAATTTCAACAGTCTCAGAACGTGTCACTTTCCTTGTAGTTCCTGTTGCGCATAAGACTTCCATATATTCTGCTTTAGCACTCGTCAGTAGAATCACATCTCTGTTCCTTCAAGTCTCTTCAACTGGGAGCAAATTGACCAGTATTCACTGCAAGAGAGAATTTATTTATCGTTCGAAACACATGTTTCCAAAGCGTTGCAGATAGGCTATTTTCCTGTCGGATTTCTAGATATCTAACCAAATGAACTAAAGTCTGATTTTCTTTTTTTCTAGAAAGGTTTTTCAATGTCACATCTTTTTAACAGATATGCGTATTTACGACGGACGACAGTGTCCAATGTTCGAATCTTGGTTAAATTCCAGAATCCCAAAAGTGCCGACAGGCACTCATCAGCAGTAAGATAACCATATTTCCTATTTTCATTGTTCCATACTAAGTACAATTTAGCAAATACAAAGCAGGAAAGTTCTTCCGCATCGGTGATTGGTGCACCACTCTCCTCGATTTGGCATTGTGATTAGCAAATAATTAAGTCTAGACGATTTCCAAAGAGATTGGAACAATAAAGTCATTTTATTTCTATATCATCAGATAGATAGTTAGATAGATAAAGAGATTGAAAACCGAGTGTGGACTTGGATGTTTTGGGCCTTAACAAGGGGCCCTTCGAAAATCATTTCTAATGTTTTAGAACTTTTACACACCCTTTAGAGCACTCTTTCTTTCTCCCTATTTCCCTCCCTCCCTACCTACCTCTCTTTCTCTCTCTCTCTCTCTCTCTCTATCACACACACACACACACACACACACAGCTATAACTGAGATATAAACAATGGATTGATATAGGGTCTGTTTTCCAACCCCACCAAAAAGAAATGAATCGCACACTAATATCCTCATCTTTCCAGTCTCTTGCTCAACGGCCTGCTGGTTCGTAACTTCACATCACACAGCAAAATACAGATTTTCAACAACTATTAAACCTATTTTTTAAAAGACGGAAGAGAAAACCCTGAAAAGCGGACAGGTGTTTTCTATTCAGTAATTATTAAGTCGACGATGAAAACGATTCTTTTGATGTTGAAAAAAGATAAAGAAAATAGAATCTTTGAACAATATTTTTTTTGTCTTGCGCGAATTTGTTTGGAATTTCTTTTTAAATTTCGAAAAAATTCTGTTTAAAATGTTGCAATGGAAATGAAATCAGATTTCTTAAAATCATTGCGACAAAATATTTCCTCATGCGTTAATTTTAGATGAATCTGTCTCTCTGTCAGTTTCTCTGTATGTATGTATGTATGTATATATGTATATACACAAAAGCGCGTACACATACATACATACATACATACATAAATTTTGTTTGTTTATATTGTTATATAATCTTTTATTTTGTTTTTCTTTCCCACTGGCTGGTTATATACGCATTATTTTTTGGCATTTGTTTTCATAGTTATATAAAAATATATCTGGAAATATATATAGAAATAGAAATTATTTAACTTGGGATTGACTGAAAAGCAGATAGACAGAGAAAAGGAAAGTAATAGAAATTAATAACTTGAGATTCACACACACACACATATATATATATATATATATATATATATGTACATGTAATCATCTAGGTACATATAAGCATATATGTATATACATATTATATAACTATGTCTAAGTCTATATAGCAAAACTCTGTCCTTGTCGGACTCTCTGTCTTCGAAGAGAAATCCAGATGATGTTCTGCCGAAGGGGCAGTCTCATATGGGAAAAATAGCCAAGAGCCCGACCTCACATAAGCGGGGTCTACGAGAAAATTTTGTCCGATCGTTGCGCTCGGAATGCACCAAGGTTAAAATCGGCCTTGTTCCACACGCCACATTTGTTGGGAGGCACGAATAAATACGAGTTGCATTGCTAAAAGGAATTAACCGAGATATCCAGGAAATGTTTAGAAGTAGAACAATCTACCTTCATGGATTAAATAAAGAGTTCATCTGGTAATTCCAACGTTGATGAAATCCGGAGCGTACAACGACTGAGACGTCGTGAATATGACAAAAAAGATGAGATCAATGCTCGAACAATGAAAATATTGTAAATAGTTACAATACCTCATCTCAGAAATATAGACAAACAATGAACGTACTTGCTATATGTGATACACGCTTGAGCGATCAAGTCTTTTTTGAGACGTGATTGACTAGGCAAACGATTTTCCAACAGTAGGTTGCCATTACTTTTTGCGGTATACCTGTAGCAAAACAAGATTATAGATCACAATCTGTCCTGCTATTTAACCCATAGCTGGAGGGAGAAGAGATGGATTTATTTTTCTCAAGAGTATTTGAGCGTAATTAAATGCAACGAATCCAACTGGAATTCGAACTCGGCTCTCCGATTTCACATTCTGAGCCACTAACCCTTGCACTACATCGCACATCCACTCGTACTTAGCGAGTGGATAGCAGTACAAGATGATAAAAAGAGAACATTTATGAAGAGCTACAAATGATAGGAAGTTGTGGAGATTTATGATCGCCAACGTCTTGATGAGACACGGTATACAGGAAAAGAAGATGTTGTATGCATGTGTGTATCTAGTTGGCTGGGCTATTGCGATTAGTCTTTAAGTATATTATAAACATGTATGCGTGCTCATTTTCCATGTGCAAGTGTCTGCATATGTATATGTGTTAGCGTGTAAGTGTTTGAGTGCGCGCGACTTCATTCATGCCGACTTACATTCGTTTATTTTATTGCCTGATCGAAATAAAAATCTCCATCTTCCCACGTCCACTCTAATGCCAACACAAATCTCAGGACGAGTTTTCGGTGCGTTGAACTCTGACCCCACCCGTGTACTAACGAGCATTTTCAGTGCAGTTTCCGTTGAGGTGAGTATAGTTGTGATGGTAAACGAGTAGACAGGAATCATACTTTAGTGTGGATCTGTAATGGTGCTGATTGTGGGATAAGATAAATACGGACAGAGCAAGGCAGGTGCCAATAGAAACATAGAAAGTAGAACATGTTTAGATAGATAGATAGATAGATAGATAGATAGATAGATAGATAGATAATGAGAAGAATCGCATATATATAGACCGATTTGAACAGATTAAGACCAATGTTTAATAGAAATTTAATAAGACATAATTCAGGGAAAAATCGACTTTTATTTCATGTCAATGTAAGTAGGTACTATTGTAATCTCCGTAAAAATTTTAGGTATTAAGTGATCACTTGATAAGAACATATTCAATGATAGGAATATTGATTAAAAATACACAGACAGTTAGAGAGAGAGAGAGAGAGAGAGAGAGAGAGAGAGAGAGAGGAGGCAATAGAGAGATATGAATAAACTTGTTGATATTTACGACTGGCCACTCGTATTCATGGGTAGCCGTCTACCAGGGCGGCTAGCTAAGCTTTATTGTAGACGCCTGTTCAAGCACACTTGTTTTTGTTCAACACCCACAGAGCCCACCTGTGGTTTATACTGCAGCTATGCTAAGCGGACCTTAGTTACAGTTTCTGGGAGAGAGCGCATTATTTAGCATGAAACAGTCTAAACAAAGCTAGGACACTCAAACGCTAGGTCAAGATTACTTGTGATTTCGACGACTCAAAGGAAGCATTCTACCCAATTTCACTCACAAAACTTGGATCAACCCGCGATATGGTTTCCAGGCACTTTCCAAAAATGTCGCTAGGATCCCCTCCTCCAGACCAATAATATCTAGAAGTCAGCTTCCTGACAAATCGACCATGCATTTCATGTATATATATATATATATATATATATATATATATATATATATATATATATATATAATTTAGAAATGTGTAATTTTTAGCAAAGTAACTTGTTTTCAAATGAAAAATATTACAAAGTTCTACAATATAATTGTATTGAACACTTTTTAATACAACTGTGTACTGGTCTAATTTAATTATGACCAAAAACTAAGTAATTATATATATATATATATATATATATATATATATATATAATTTGGAAATTAGTTATTTCCGCAACCTAGGTTTCAAACTTTCGGTATCTTCAGGCGATTTATAATAACTAATTTTCCAACGTTTTTCAAAAGTACAAACAGGAATTTTTACGACTGCGCGACTGGAATTTTTAAACTACCGAAAATTTTCAAAATTAGGGAGGAATTACTTAAATATCTTAAAACACTTTCATTCAGGTTTGTATGATCCTAATATGTATTTCATACGTATCCTAATATATACCTAATATATATGTACCTCCAAAGATTCGATCAATATTGAACGTACATGAAGAAAAAAAAATCGAATAAAAACAATGTTTTATTGCCAAAATATCTATGTTATTATTAAGAGGTTTGGCGAAAGCATTTTTAATCGTTTTTTGAAAAAAAAATTTCTTGCACCAAGTGGTGACCATAAATTAGTACGCAAAATTTTAGCAGCTTTTTGCGGTGAAAAACATTAATTTGTAAATTCTTTCATAATATCAGATAATTGTTTGATTTTCATGACATTTTCGGGACTTATTCACAAATGAATTAAATTATCTTAGAAATGTTTATTTTTTAGAAAATCTCGGTAATATTTTTTGGCATCTGTTAAATATACATATTTAATTTTTTGAAATTTCGAGAAATTCATTTTCATATCTTTATTATTTAAATTCGTCAAGTACTTCTCCTGATGGTTAATATAAATTAGACACAAAGACAAGTTTTTCAAAAAACTAAACAAATTGTTTTTTTTTTGTTTTTTTTTGTTTTTAATCGTATCACCCCGAGCAAGGCGGTAACACCACTGATGTGCAGGGGGCTATGTAATAGTGAAAAGATCGGAAAAGAGAAAGCTGGAAACCACATCCTAAACAGGGAACAAGGGACAAGCCTCTTAACCTGTTCAATAGATGTGGGTGGAGTGTGAACCGGGTGATAGATAGATCCATCTACTCCAATTGAAAAAAAAAGTGAGAAGATTGGAAAAGAGAAAACCAGAAACCGCATCCTAAACAGGAAACGAGGGATGAGCCTCTTCACCTGTTCAATAGACGTGGGTGGAGTGTAAACCGGGCGATAGTTTAGTCTATCTACTCCAATTTTTTCTCACAGAAAACAGGATCCTTATTTACAGAAAATCTTTCCCTGAATTGTAAAATAAAAGAAATTAAGACTTTATTTATTTAAAAAAAGCTTATAATTACTTATATGAATAAGATATATTACCGGCACTATTGCCTTAAGAATAAAAAAAATGTACGTTGAAAAAAGGCGTTCACATTGTATTCATCAAGTTAATTTTGCAGGTATGTGCCGTTACTGAAAAATGCCAAAAATTAAGCAGTCGTAAATCAATCAATACCTCATTAAAACACCCACCTCTGTTTTCAAAAAAGATTTCTGCGATATTTTAAAGTAAAAGCAAGAAATATTTGTTTTAATTCAGATTAGTTAAATTTTAAATTAGCTGATCTTACTCATTTAAAGATTCAGAAAAGTATTTCAGGAAGTTATTTTTGAAAGATTTTTTGATTAATGTAATTAAGGTGCGTTGGCAGATTTATCAATATGGCTAACTTGAGACATTTTAAAAAATCCAATTAATTTAAATTCTGTTTGAATGACAGCAAAGTGTGATTGAAAATATTAAATGTAATTTATGAGCTTGCAATTAAAATAAAAATAAAAGCTTCAAGAAAGATTGTTCAGTTTTAAAATGCATTTAAAACTTTAGGTATCACATTTTTGGAGATACTTATATACATATATATGAAGAGATATGAAGAGAGTGAAAGAGATAAACTCAATTATTGAGCAAGTAATATAGAACGAATATAGAAAGAGAAAGAGAGAGATTGGGGGTGTTTGCTGACTACCGGTCGGCAGGAGTTAGGGGTTGATCGCCAAAGTTGGACTGACCTTTGCCAAGGGAGGGTCGGATTTTCCTTTGATTTCGGTATCAACTCTTAAAGGTCAACCGATGTGTACTGCCCATTAACGTCACCCTATGACGTTTCATTAAGCGAAAAAAAAAAAAAAATTGGTAAGGACACAGCACAGCAAAATACCCAAAGAGTCGTGAGCCTCACCCCTACACTGTAGCCTATATCGGGACGTGATGGCTGTACATACCGTTTTTTTTTTTTAATCTTTTCCTTCTTTTTATAATCTCTGTTTAATTTTATTGGTTGGTTTTACGTTTTGTGTGCCCATCTCAGGCTGAAAAAAGTTTGGGACGACGTATGCTGACGACCCTCCACGCTTGTCAACTCTGTCCCCCGAACCCATCCCTGCTTACCCAGTTCGTTTCCATCAAGAGACGTGTAGGTTCCTTCAAACCCAGCAATGCAGTGCCCTTACTGACAGCGAATAGCCTACATCCTAACGGCTCAATCTTCCCTTTTACTCATTTTCTTCTCGACTCCCGCCTGGAACTGTTTCCTCCTACCAAAATTAAAATAAAATAGAATTAGAACGAACGGAATTTCAAAATACTGCACTTAATTCACTGTCTGTGGTGAGTTGCTTCGTGGTTAGGACAAAATTCCAACGACTTTAAGTTCTTCGGTTCAAGCCTCTGGCATTTCCGGGTTTGACTCACTGGTTGATAACTATACCGAAGGCTTACTAACTCCGTTCCTTCTGCAAGGTGAGTGATACGTGTTAGGGTTTTTATTTATTTCATTTAGTTAGAGAAATTAAAGGTAGAAAACACGTGGCAAGAAAAACCAGTTACAAAACTTTTAGCTGTTTAATCTTCAAAAATTTAAATATAATGTCAATCGCTCTCTACTGACCTCCTGATTACTCTTTCCTCTTCCCGCTCCTTAGTAATGTTTCCGTTTTCTGGTTCTTCCACGCCAAGTAACCCCTTGTGTCTTAGTGGCTTTACTGCCTTGTATGAGATGATAACGATTAAAAAAAAAAGAAGATATATATGCACTTTAATCTGGAAAAATGTAAATGCAATGTCAATCGCTATCAACTGTCCTCCTGATTACACTTTCCTCTTCCCTCTTATTATGGGGACCTCGAGTTGGTGTAGTGAGTTCGATCCTCACAGGGTGTCTCTAACTTTTGGCCTTGTGCCACATCTAAGCTACGCTTAAAAAATCGTCTTCCCCCTCATTATTAATGTTTTTAATTCTTCTGCACCAAATAACCCCCCTTGTGTCTTAGTGGCTTTTTTGCCCTGCATGAGGTGTAAACACGTCCTTTTCGCGAGATCAAATCAGACTGAGCTGTCTGTTTTCAGAGTGTCTTAGCGATATTATAAATCTTTCTTTCTTTCTTTCTTTATTTATTTATTTATTTATAACGAAACTTAATCTCGTACATTTTTTTATTAATCCTATTTGTATATATTTATATTTAGTATCCCTAAAAGAGCACAATTTTGTCAATATTTGTTGAAATATATGTACAGGCTGCGATGGGTAATTTGTCGTCTAAATTATGTAAAAATGGAAATAACACTGACATCTCATTTTAACAGATGTATTTACCAAAATTACACAAAAATATTTTGAAATACTAAAGCGTAAATAAAATCTTCAACCGCAGCCTTCAGATGACTTCGGAATCTCTTGCATCTCTTCCGGATGGTCTCCTTGTTTAAGTTGGTGAATGCTACCATAATCCTTGTCTTTACTTCACTTTGGTGTTAAAAGGAAAATTGTTGTTCTTTCGATCAAGGGGTAATGTGGTCGAAGAAATTGTCTGACAGCCATGACTGGATTCTCCTGCTTGTGTATCATGGTGAAGAGTCCTGTTACTAGACATAGAGTTTTCTTGACGCAGGATTGCATTACCCCCTTGGGGCACTTCATATAGGCCTCCGTGTTGAGTCTGAGGCGCTGTTGGAAAAAGAATAACGGCATAACATCGTCATCCCTAGTGATCACTTCAAACACCTTAGCAATCACCATTAGTCTCATCCAACTTTTTTCCGAATCCTCTGCACTGTCGTCACTCTGAATGTTCGTATTGGAGCTACCGCCGCGAATGCTGTTTCTACTGAATTGTTTTATGGTACTCTTTTTCTCACAGACGGTGCCCAACTGACTCTTCTATAGAGTGCAGTCGACAAAATCAAAACAAACAACACGCATGCGCAAAATTAAAAATATATAATGCTGACAATTTACCCATCGCACTCTATACAATAGACTGACTAAACAGCAGTGCACGTTATGCTCTCTAATATTAGTTCTGCAGAACGGATTTGAACGCCGAAGGAGAATGTTTAGTAGAGGCAAATATCAAATGAGTAATCAGTCACATAGATTTCAAGTTGTTTTTTTATTTTATAAATCACATGCATGGTTCTATTAGAGCTAATCTTGAAAAACTGTAAATGATGATGTAATTTCATTAACACGACCGTAAAAGTCAATCACAACAAAAGTGAGTGCAAAAACAATAAGACAGAATAGATACAGTCATATATAAGAAATGTGAAAATAATTTGGATTCGATCCTGTCGATTAATGATATCAGTACAAACCAGAAACTGTTCTAGAAAATAAAATGCTCTCGGGCAGAATTTCCCAAACTATGGGTCGGGACTCACTGGTGGATCGCAAGCGGAATGTTAGTTGCTCTTAAAAGGTTATAGTAGAATTACGTATTACCTTCAATTAAACGCTAACTGCTGAGATAGTTTAAGACTCACGCTTTTATTGCTAAACTGTTGTTGCATCAAGCAGTATGCTGTTTTGAGATCCATGGTTTGTCATTCTTTCAATTTAATCATTCGTCATCGTTAAAATAAATAAATTTTCACCTATTCATAAAAATAATATTTTTATATTTTTTCATATGTTTTTGCTAGGGAAAATTTGAGTGAGTAGCCATAAGCTGTGGTCATGATTAATGATTCTAAAATGTTTGGAAACCCCTGCTCCAGGGCTTTGAGATCCAGGATGATGCAAGGAAAAAGATCTGGAAAGTGTAAACAAAGACTAGAAAATCAGTCAGATTGTAAACATTGTTTGGCTAGGAGCTACAGCGAAAAAACTTACGAAAATGCCTGGGTTTCACCCAAAAATCAGAAAACTATTGAACTGCAAGTTTAGGGCAATACCTGTAATAATTAGCCTACTTGGAAGTATGTCAAAACATAAGAGGCGATTTTTGAGAATGTATAGGCCACAATGTTGCTGAGGCTGCTAAGAATACTGAGGAATATGTAGGAAATATGAAAAGACTTTTTTTATCATTCAGGCTCCAGTAATAACCATCTGAAACTTATTGTGATCGTAAAAGTTGTGGTCGTTCCCATAATAACCGGCGCACTTGGAACAATCTCTAAAACATTTGTGGCATAAATGAAAGTAAAAAGTAATTCGGTAAAATTCTGATGCATTCTACAGCTGGAGTTAAGAAAGAATAATGATGAAGGTGCTTGGTATCCATGGATTGTTTTTCTATCGTTTGATCTCGAGTGACAACTACTAGCCACTTGGCACAAACCTGCTTGGTTCCAGCGCGTTATGTATTTCTTTGCTTTCAAAGAAATAATTGGAGAAGAGTCCCAGTGTTAAAACGATCCAATCATCAATGTTACACCAGTGGATAAGAATGGGATAGCCCGTCTGGCATGTTTTAAGTGGGTTTAGTTAATCTTCATTTTTCCCTGCCGGTATAGTATGTGGCCCACCTTTTGAATATGGCCTACAAAATTCAGTAACTTATATAGTATGTAACCTGCCTTTTGAATGTGGTCTACGAAATTCTCTCCTTGGCCTACCTTAAAAAGTGTATTACAAGGAAGTATTATAACTGTCTGGTTACAGTTACAGAACTGCTTGTTTCAATTAAAGGATGCTGTTTTAGTATGTTTAGTAACAGGTAGTTAAAGAACAGCTGGTAACAATAAAATAAATGAAAATGAAATAAATGTGATAATAATTAGTTTCAATAAATAGCCGAATACTTATATCTATAAATATGCTTTTACTGAGGTAGGACACATTCAAACCAAGTAGGCCACATACTATACAGGCACCAGTTCTTTAGATCAGATGATGGTCTTCCACACAGAAAGATAATGCAAGAGTTAGAATAAAAAGAACAAAATTATAAAAAAAACTAGTGAAAAAATATTGACAATAATTAATCTAGCAAAGTAGAAAATTGCAACTAATATTAGTAGTACCAATACTAGTAGTATATGTAAACAAAAGAAAATTATCCGTTCAAAGAAACTGAAGAATAATCGATATACAGTAAGATTAGTCCTTTTGTAAATCGATAAAGCGGCTGTTCCAAAGACGTATACTTTTTGTCTCTGAACTAAAGAGAAGCGATTTCGATCCATGCTGATTACAATCGTAGCATTCTATAAATTTCTTTGTCATCTGAAAGAAATAAAGAAATTATGATAAAGACTTTAAAAACTGCTAAAAATTGAATCAATGTAAAACAGTTCATTTCCCAATGGCAACAGTTTAACAAGGAATACATTTAAAAAATAAAACATCAATGAAACACCCCAAAATTGAAAGAAAAGAACACACGGACTTAAAAAAAGAACTTAAACAACTCATGTACTACTAAAACAATCGTGAGTACGATTCTGGTGTGGAAACGCCATTTTAATTAAAAAATTAAAACAAATGAATAAAATATAAGAAAATGCATTGAAAGTGCCATGATTGACGAAACATCTACGATTAACATACAACCGAACTATTTCAGTTTAATGCTTGTCTTTACCAAATTAATATTGAAAATTAGTATTGAAAAATTCGTTAGATAAAAAATTAATATTGAAACAATGAGTATTGAAAAATTAGTACTGGGTGGTCCGAAAAGTTCATGCCGATTTTTAAGGGAAATTAAAACAAAAAAGTATGTCTTTGAATATATATTCGACTATGAACCATTTTGTTGCGCAACCTCTCTCCATTTTTCCTTCAAATTAAAAATTCCGTCTTCCTAGAATATCGGTGTTTTCTTGGCAAAAAACTTCTTATGGTATTTTCTTCTTTTTTTTAAAAATTTTTTTTATGTCATCCAAAGAATTAAAATTTTTACTATTGAGGTCATTTTGAAAGGACCTGAATAAATGAAAATTTGAAGGAGCAATGCCTGGTGAATATAGCGGGGGTTGAGTAAAACATCCCAGTCAAGCTGTAGCAGTTTATGCCTGATCGCCAATGTATCACGAGGTCTGGCATTATCCTGATAGAAAGGAATACTTTCTTTGTTCGACAATTCTAGGCGTTTATTTTTAATTGCTGCCTTTAATTCGTCTACTTGCAAGCATTACTTTTCAAAATTAATTAACCGGTTATTTGAGAGATGATTATACTACGAGGTTGTTTTTCCAATCCCACCAGATGCACAGCATTACTTTTTTAAGATGAAGAGCTGATTTTGTGGAATGGTTAAAGTTGGCTCAAGTCGCTTATCTCTTCTAATGACCCTGTCAAAGGAAAAATAATTCAGAAATTGTCATATATATATATATATATATATATATATACACAGAGAGAGAGAGAGAGAGAGAGAGAGATGGGGAATATCAGCCGGTTACGCTATCAGTTTTCAAAACCATGATAGCGTAACCAGCTGATTTTCCTTATCTAAACATATAAATAATTTACATGTTGAATCTTCATCTCCCTTCAAACATGTCTTGAGTACTTTCTGATACAACTGTATCCTGGTCTGATTTAATTTAATTTTACCTTTGTTTAGTATATATATATATATATATATATATATATATATAGAGAGAGAGAGAGAGAGAGAGAGAGAGAGACACACACCAAACCTTGATATTACAACATATCAAATAATGACCATGACATTACAACATATAAAAAAATTCCATTTTGGATAATTTTCACGTTCTAATGAACGCTAGTAATTTGTCCACCGTTATATTTGAAGCAGGAAAAAATATACAGTAATTTTTAACAAGACAGTTTTCCGATTACATTTGTTACCATAACTCACACCTCTGAAGATGACCTCAGAAAGAGGTTTAAAGTACTTAAGAAATGAATGAAAATAACATCTGTCAACGTTACAGCTCATTTCTGACATCTTTTGATTGTAATACGCGAAAGATTATCCGTTAATATGAACGGATTTTATTAAGAATAAGCAAACATAGTGTTTGCAGTTTATTTCATATGACATGTTTACAAGAAAGTTTGCTGCCTAAATAAAAAAATATACATATATGCTTGTGTATATACATATATTTGTATATATATACATATATATATATATATATATATATATATATATATATATATACCTCGCGTTCTTGAAAAATTATGCTCATAATTTTGTTTATTTTATTGAGGATTTAACCCATATATCGATACTTTCATTGTTCGAATTCCAATGCTACACTTGAATCTCCATCTTGCACTGTTTTTATTTTTGCACTGAACTCGCATATCAGATTCGTATAATTTAATTTGCTTGCAATCATATAAGTTAAGGCAGCTGTATTTTTGATTTGCAATGATCCAAAAGTATATATTTATTTTAGTCTAGGAGAATCCATTTAAAATAAATTAACGAAAAGGAAAAAATAAACTGAAGATATTAGAATGATCTACAATATACTGATAACACTTTTCAAGTTCATAGGATGAATAACAATACTTTTTCATAATCATTTTGCCCCAAGCTATGCAGCACTTTCACTGGTGCGTAGTGGGTTAGAGAGAGAGAGAGAGAGAGAAAGAAAGAAAGAAAGAAAGAAAGAAAGAAAGAAAGAAAGAAAGAAGGACAGAGAGAGTGAGAGAGAGAACAGGGTAAAGGGGATGCTAAAGAAAGGATTCGAAGTAGATATGATTTAGGAAGATCGATGGGAGTTAAAGAGATGTTAGATGGCAATTGATGTTGCATTTAAACTTTTGAAGATTGTAGCTATCAGCGAAACAATTAAACGAAAGTGTGTTCCACGGATGGGAAGTGCGAGAAAAGAAACTGTTATACTAGAAGTGTTTAATTTTGTCTGTTTTGGTAGTAAAAGGATGGGACTTAGAAGCCAATCTAATAGCACGTTTGATTGAGGCACCAGGGAAAGAAGCTTGTCAGTGCAAAAGCCGTGAAAATATCTATAGAAAATACTTATGATGACCGTGTGAAAATGACCCAGGGTGGGCTACCAAGTCAGGATCACCTACGTTGCAGATCCTCTTTTGTATTTTGTCGAGAATCTCAAAATGAATAGCAGGAGCACCCGACCAGATATGGCAACATGCACGAACGAATGGTAGATTTGTAAACGTGAAAGACGGACAAATGGTAGATTTTTAAATGTGCAAGATTGATTCTGACGAGAACATCGAAATGAATAGCAAGAGCACCTGACCAGATATGGCATCAGCATTCAATGCGCAGACGGATGGTAGATTTATAAATGTGCAAGATAGATTCTGACGAGAAAAAATGCTAAATAATGTAAATAGACAGAAATAAAAAAAGAAGTAATGTTTAGTTGTTACGTTCCATAAAAGATCATAGAAACAGAAGATAAAAACTGGAAAAAATCCAGGAAGTCTTAATGCAGGTAAAATCATTAAAGAAAGACCCCCGAAAATTGAAGTAAAATGATGTTTTATAACTAGGTGGAAAGTATCTAAAACAGGTAAGATGATAAACACGGTGTCAGTATAGATAAAAACGTAAAGTGTATAATGAATGTATGTAGCTAATCGCTTGAAAACAAACTCAGCAATGTACCAAATTGAATGGAAAGATAATTTCTATGGATAACTAAAAAAAAGATTCAAAATGTTCAATATGGGCTAAGAAACAATGATAAAGGATATGATAATAGTGACTAAAATCGCCTACCATATGTCCCAGTTTGACCGTAACTATGCCGACCTGAGAAGAACTTTCCCGGTGTCCACTAGAGCTATAAGTGATCAGCATTCGTTTCCCTTACTGCACTAATTCGACATGAAAATTACAGTAAAAATAAACACTGGAAAAGAAAAGAGAAAAAGTGTGCGATTTCACTGCGTCTATTTGCAACAAGTTTTCAAAGTATGTTCATTGAGAAGCCATGGGAGTAAAGAATAAACGTTGAATAGTGAAGCCTTCTACGATTTGTTACAATATGCTGATTATATTTTCTTAAGATGAGAATCATCGGATGATTAAGAAGAAATACTAAACACCCTAAAGTGGGAAAGTCTGAATATAGGATTTAAAATGTAACAACAATAAAACAATTTACACTATTTGAATTGTTGCTCTCGTTTTTATTACCATGTTTCGGCCGTTGTATGCTCCGACTTTCTTTAGGTGCTAGGAATTTTAAACCGAACTCTCAAGGACACATGGCCCAGTGTATATAGATGTTGTTGTGACTTGACTCAAAATGTTGTGAGTTCAATACTAGGCTACAGAAATGGTGAACAAATAACTTGAGTTGAGTTACATGAAGATAATTACATGGCACCCGGAAGTGGCATCGCACATGGAATTAGAATGATATACCCCAGTGATCAAAATAAAGAGTTCGGCTAAAAATTCCTAGCACCTGAAGAAAGCCGGAGCATACAAGGGCCGAAACGTCGTAAACATGGCAATAAAGACGAGGACAACAGTCCAAACAGTGTATATAATGTAAATACTAATTCATCTCAGAAGTATAAAGAAATAATAAAACATAATATTGTAATGTTTCAAAAAAGATCATATGAATAGAAGATGAACAACTGAAAGAAGTCCAAGAATACACGTACTTATAGCAGGTAATAACATAAAGGAAATAGTATGAAAATTATAATATGGTTGTAAAAACAATGTTTATAATAATCTTGTTATAGGATATGACATGCAGTCATGAAACATAAAAATGAATAAAATCGCTTGAAAACAAAACACACAAGTAAACAAAGACTAATTGCTAGAATTGAATGTGTGAACTCGTACACAAAATGTATTTTTTGCAAAGCAGAAATGCATGTCAAACAAAACATTTTAAGGAATTTAATTTTGATATTATTATTATCCTTTATGTTTTATTGTTTTCTTCCAACTCTTCGTTTTTTATATTCTATGCTAATGTTTTATTTCTGGTTTAACCCTTTGACATGTCTAGTCTTGTTTGGCAAAACATTGGTACACTTTGTGTATGAGTTCATACTTTCAATTCTTTTAAAATGTAATAACCCCTCATCCCATTTTATTCATCTCATTTGAAGACCTTCTTTATTTTAGTTTAATTTTATTTTATTTTTGTAAATCTCCTTGTACATATATATATATATATATAACCAAGTAAATTAACGACATTTCACTGCCTGATAATTGTTTAGTAAACACCAAAACTTTATAGCTATTAAATTGTATTATGATATTATTATACTAATAATGACTACATATCTTTGCTCTAGTTTCGTACGGAGCACTTATAAAAGTAAATATTTAACTCTGAAATATACTTCCATTAGTATTGACCACTTATATATATATATATATGCATATATATATGTGTGTGTGTGTGTGTGTGTGTGTGTGTGTGTGTGTGTGTGTGTTAGAAAATATTTAAATTTTTTTAATATTTCCCGATATCTAATTGTAATCAATTAATATCTGTATCTTTCTTGACCCCTACATATGTATGACACCATCAATAAAAATTAGTATTTGCTCGGCATCAGTGCTTTTAAAAGACGAAATGCATCAAATCCGATTTTCCAATTATATATATAAATAAAAATCAAATTATAATGGCCATTTATCATAGTCAGAGTTTCGCGGAGAATTCATTTCCTGATCAAGAGACTTAAGAGTAAAATCATTCAAATAAAAACCTGTGAAAGGTTGAGGTATATTCTCCACGAAGGTCTAAGTAGAGAAAATGAAAATTTACTATCAATTATTGCGATGAATTCTCTGTCTCTGTGTCTGTCTCTGTCTCTCTTCTCTATTGAACACAGTAATTACTAAGTCTGCTGGTATTTTCGTTATCTTCCAGAAATATTCAAGCAAACTTTGTTTTGTGAAACAATTTTAGTATATATATATATATATATATATATATATATATACTCAAGAAAAAGTTTGGATATTTTACAAATCCATGGGTAATAAATATTTCTCAGCCAAGCCGCTCCTCACACTCAAACCATACAACATTGAATATTTAAAATCATCCAGAAAATAGTCACGTGAAATAAAAAGTGGGGGAAGAATTTTAAAAGAAAAAAAGAGAAAGAAAAGGAGAACGAAATAGTAAGGGGAAAGGAGGTGAAATTTCACGTATTAGATTGACACTTAGCGTCTATGATCGAGATAAATAAGAATTTTTTTTTAAAGAAAACGAGTGTATTGACCTGAGTTGCAAGTCTCTGTTTTTTGTTTTTTTTGTTTTTTTTTAATATGACATTGAAATTTAACATTTAAACTTTAAAGATAAGGGGGTTGTATCTAAGTAGGAAAAATAAATTGTAAATTCAAAATATAATAATTATAATAGTAGTATTATTATATTATTATAAACGAAGTAATAATAACATGGTAAAAAATATATATTTAGAAATCTAAAAACAAATAATTTTATATTGAATATAAATAATAATAATAATAATAATAATAATAATAATAATAATAATAATAATAATAATAATGATAAAACATGCTAGTAATCTTAAATGAAGACAACATCGAAAAGTTAATATAAAATAATAATGAATTAAAAAGTAAACATTAAAATTTATATATATATATATATATATATATATATATATTTTTTAATGTATATATATATACACACCCACATATATATATACATACACATACATACATATATATATATATATATATATATATATATATATATATAGTGTATCGAGGCATTGGTTATAAATTATAATTCATTTCAATGAGCTTAATTAGCTCATTTCATCAGACCACACAGTATTCCTTCCATTTGGGAGAACAAAATTTTTCCGTAATAAGCATGAAGAGAAAGATAAAAAAATAAAAATAAAAAATAAGAAGGAAAAAAGAGAAAATGGAAAAGAGAGTCAGGACGGAGGCATAGGCGTCAGATCAGCTGGGGGTATTCAACCCAGTCGTGAAGATGCTGACCGCTAAGACATTAACCGTTTATTTCTAATTTTATGGATACATGTTTATGCGTAACCCCACAAATTAACCCACCCATGGACACTAACTTATATCCATATACACATATGCGCACATCCCCACATTTAATTATAATAATTTATAAACACTGAAGTTTTGCATTAATTTATAGCGGTCAAGTGATATTGTTATTAATTAAAATATATACCTCCTGATCCCAAACTGAAAAGCTTACTGCAGTTTAGTAATTCCCAGTAATTTAAAACGAAATCTGCATTTTTTTAAAGCATCGACTTTTGTAGATTCAGACGTCCATACACATTATCAGAAAATAAGAGCCATAACTCTATTAAATTTAAAATTTAAAGATAATTTTCAAACATTTCTTCAACGAGTCTCTTCGTAAAATTATAAAACCAAAGTACCTTCAACAAATATTCAACTAAATATTAAATTACTTATACTATTTTCCTAAATTTTTAAAGATTAATGAATAGTAATATATATATATATATATATATATATATATATATATATATATATATATATATATAGTCATTTATGTTGCATTCGTCATGTATTCTTAGTACAATTACTTTCAAGCATAAGGCTGTTGATAAATGTGTCAATACTTCATAAAAACATCCATTTTCAAGTACAAAAAAACACTTTTCTTTGATATTTTAATCTAAAAGTTAGTCATATTTTGTTCGTATTAATTAAACTATAAATCAGTGACTTTTTCTTAATAAACTTTTAAAAAAGTATATTCCATTTTTTAAAGATTTTTAAATAGATAACTATGTTAGGTTGACAGATTTATCCATATGGCCGATTTTAGCGATTTTATTGATAAACAAAAAATGATTCCAATCAATTTAAATTCTGTTTGAA
>JBBBDQ010000139.1:4525000-4572500 GCA_037127315.1 Ascarosepion bandense | reverse complement strand
TCTACATGTTGTTTCGACCTTGAAAGAACAATTTCTCATTCATCAGGTAGTTATGATCGTACTAAATGTAGTTTGTACATGTTCTAAATTATAATTTATAATAAACATTCATTGCTCTATTTCTATATTGAGCACTGTTTTAAATTAATGTTTTGAACGTTGTAAATATTTTAATCGTTCGTTATTCATTTGTGTATATATATATATATATATATATATATATATATGCTACCTGATGGACAAATTATTGTATTCAAATTGAACGGATCTGAACGGAGAGGAATAAGAATTGCAGGCTTTCATTTAGATGTATCTGTTTGGCTCGTCACCCACAAAACTATTTGCCTGACTCCACGGGCCTTTATGAATATCTTTTCATCGTCTACGCTCGATTGAAAATAAAAATATTATGGGGAGCGTTACGATCCTCAATCTAAACTTACCACTTCCCCCAAGCTGAGATTACTTAAATGTGTAAAAATCTTTACATACATTTATGAAGATTCCAGGAAATTGTAATAATCCCCCCAACGGACCTCTCTCTCTCTCTCACTTACTATCTCTTTCTCTCTTTTTCTCTCTCTTGCTCTGCCTTTCTCGCTCGCTTATTCGTTTTCATTTAAGATTACATATCCAAATACTAACTCGCATTGATCGTGTAGACCGAAAATTCTCAATATATAGCTATCTAGATTTATATGTCAATAGATTTATATATATATTATATAGATTATTATTGTGTGTGTGTGCCGCTAAAGATTTACTACATATAAGCATACATAATGAAAAGGTTTTATCATCAAAATCTTTATGTTTTTTACAAGGAAAGACGAAAAGATTTTTATTAAATTATATTTTTAAATCCTTTTTAGAAATTCGAAATTTTGGTTAGAATTTTTGTTTTTCATATGACCATAAATTAGTGTGGGAAATTTTAGCGTCCTTTTTGTGGTGAAAACACTTGATTGAGAATCTCGCAAAAATCAAATAATTGTCGGACTTAATTAAATTCAAGACTTATCCATAAATGAATCAAATTATTTTCGAAATGCTTCTTTTTGTTTGAGAAAACTTTGATAAAAATAATTTTATTTTTATTTCCATCGAATTTAATTTTATGAATGTTCGAGAAATTATTATTTTCTAATAAGTTATAGTTTGCCTTCGTTATAGGCAAAAATCCTTGGAGTATTAAAATATTTTTTCTTTTGTTAAACAGGACTACTGGTTACAGAAAAAACTGCTCTGAATCATAAAATCAAAATGCGATACAGCTAAGACATTATTTCATTAGAAAAGCTTTTAACTGCTTTCATGAATAAGATATATTATTGGCTAAAGAAAAAAATCAGTGACTATAACATTTGAGACTGAGGTCAATACCAAGCGGTAAAATGCAGTCTTTAGGCTATGTGTGTTGTGATTTGGTTCGATTATTTATATATGTTAGTCAATGTTGCATTATGTGTAATAATGTCACATTATAAAGGTTATTAGGTAGGCGGTAACGGCTATATTTTAAATTATTCTACAAGGCATTTAGTAGAAATACTTGTGGATCCGGATGAAATTATTAGTAGCTATTTTTATAGTGCTTCTGTCATTAACTTTTTAATTGTTATTTATTAGTTAATTATTTGTTGTTGAGCATTACTAGCACATTTATTTGCGTGACAAAGTGGTTAGAACGTTCGCTTTCTGACCATGAAACCCAGGTTCAAATCTCACCATGGTCTATTTGTCAGGTAGGTGATTTCTTAATGTTATCTGTCTGGAGGAGGCGATTACAGCATACGGCATATTTGGAATGACATGCCTGAAAGCCATATCAAGTATTGACCCAAGTAAGCGAAATTGGTTAGACGTCTCTGAGGAGTCGTCAATGGTGGTGCTAGCTCAATGTCACAAGTCATCGGGACCGAGGGTTTGATCGTCCTGGCCTTTTTCAGACTGTTCTCTTCCAGAAGCTGTAACAAAGGTCCGTTTAGCATAGTTGCAGTATAAACCAGATGTGGACTCTGTGGGTATTGAACAAACACAAGTGTGCCTGACCAAACGTCTGCAATGGGGATTAGCTAGCCGCCCTGGTAGACCTGGTATCCTCGTGTGGCTAGCCATTAACGTGTGCATTCGTAGTTTCTTAATGTGTTTATTTATTCATATTTTTTGCTTATTATAAATTTTTATTTTTTTCCTCGGGGTTGATTATCATATATGTTTAATTTAATTTAAAGTATTGGTTAAATTTGAATAAGTATTAGTTTCAGGCATTAGGAATTTCGATCCCTATGTGCAATGCCACTTCCGGATATGATGCAGTTACAACTCAATTCTCTCTAAGTTATTCGTTCACCGCTGCTGCAGTCAGGTATTTAACTCAACACTTTGGGTCAAGTTACTGGATCCAACCAACGCTTATATCAAATGGACCATGTATTCCAGAGGACAATGTAAATAATTTAAATACTATCTCATCTCAGAAGTATAGACAAAGTATTCGTTTTTAGATATCTACCTTTCTACATTATCTGTTTGTCTGTATCGGCTTTTTCTTTGGTGCATACAATTTTCATATCCCTAACTACTTAACGAATTAATCTGACTGTATCGAAGAACAAATGAGAAAGGAGACTCGAAATGGAACATACTAAAGGAATTACTAGTAACATCAGCAGACAACATTGTCCTAAAGGAAATTAGACGCAGAAGGAAAAACGAGTGGATGACTGAAGATGTTCTTGACATGATGCAAAGAAGACAGAAAACTATGCCAAGACAAGGAACGGAATACAGGAAGCTACACAAGGTAATAAGGATCAAATGCAGACAGGCTAGAGGAATGGCTGAACAACAAATGTGCGATTGTGAGATTGAACAGGACTAAAAAAGCAGACATGCATAAAGAAATAAGGGAACTGACAGGACAAAGAACATGCTCCTCAACAGGATGTATAAAATCCAAGGATAGAACAATCATATTAGTGAAAGAAGAAATACTCCAGCTATGGTATGTGCCTTTTCACCTGATCTATTCAACGTATACAGCGAGACTATTTTGATGACCCTAGAAGTCAAACCAAGATTCGCCATTGGAGGCAACAATCTGAACAACTACGCAGATGATACAGTCCAGCTTGCAGACACGGAAAGATAACTAGAGGACCTTCTACAGAAGATAGCGGAAGAGAGTGAAAATACTGGTGGGGGATAATAAAATTAAGCAGGTACAAAAATTTAAATACCTCGGAAGTGTTCTAACAGAGGACGGAAAGTGTGACACTGAGATCTGAAGGCGAATTGGCATGGCGAAGGAAGCATTCCAGAAGTAAAGTATTAAGAAACAGGACAATTTCGCTAGAAACAAGGAAGAGAGTTCAGGATTGCTACGTGCTGTCCGTTTTTCAATATGACAGTGAATGCTCGACAATCTCAACAAAGATGAAGGAAAAACTTGAAGCAACTGAAATGTTGTTCTACAGAAGGATGCTGCAGATATCATGGATCGAGCACGTGAGCAATGATGAGGTTTTGGAAAGGATGGGAACGAAAAGTAAATTAATACTGAGCATCAGGAAAAGACAGCTAAAGTTCCTGGGAGATAAAATGAGGAAAAAGGCTTGGAGAATCTGACACTCACAGACCAGAGAGAGGAAAGGAGAGACAGGGGAAAGCAGTGGGTGACATACTTGACGGACCAGAGCAGGTGGATGACAGTGCAGGGGTTGGGTGGTGTAACAGGAGAAAGAGTACTAAGAACCACCAGGGATAGGGGACGTGGAAGGCCATGATCGCTTACGTCCTGAAAAGACCTGGAACATAGAAGAAGAATAAGTATCCCTCTCTGTTTATCTGTCTCATTTTTCTTTCAAGATGTGAGTAATCATGGTTCTCCTTAACTTCCTTTCATTTTATCCAATGGAATCTTTTAAAAATAAAACGATGGCGTTTTTTTTTACTTTTGTATACACATAGATAGATAGATAGATAGATAGATAGATAGATAGATAGATAGATAGATAGATAGATAGATAGATACTCTTACATCTCCGATTTGCCTTCCTTTTCTTCCTAAACAGCGTCTCCACTTAAGTCGATTAGATTAAAGAAGCCATGAGGTAATGATATCACCTCCGCGACACTCCACGGCTGCCCACCCTTAACCAACTGGTTCGTTCAGCCCTCAAAATTTTCATTCTCTACCAGTGATTCGCCTGCGATAACGTTTGAGCATTATTGTTTATTAATTGTTGGTAAATGACATTTTTATTGTGGAGTCCGTTAAGTAATCTTACGGACCGTCGCTTGATGACTGACACTGTGAAAGGGAAGAGCAAGTTCAGCTAAAACTAAGAAGTGAAGACAAGAGAATTTGTTCTCTGATACAGAAAACAACGACATATATTCACACCTAGAATAAAATGTCCGATGGATAAATTGTCTACTAAATAACGCAAAAATAAAAATAAAACTGACATTTCATTTTAACAGATATATTTACCAAAATTATGCCGACATATCTTGAAATACTAAAGAGTAAATTTATTCAATAATCTCACTGTTGGCTTCCATGTAAACAAGAACAATTTGTCATTATCGTTTGTCATTGGTCATAATATATAATGTAATTTGACATCTTTGAAAATGGCTTATGTAAACCGAACGCTTAGATTGGATTATTAAAAAATTATGTATCCATATTGTAATTTTCTTTATTCATTTAATGATAATGCTATTAAGCTTATCAGAGAAAATGAAAAAAATTACATAAAATAGACAAAACCTATCTATATTATTTAATGAAGCATGCATTACTATATAGATAGATAGATAGATAGATAGATAAATAGTGTCCACAAAGTTTCTTTACAATTTTAAAAAATGTATATTACAAAGGCAATTGCTTAGATAATTTAATAAGATTTCTTATATGTACTTAGTAGTTATCAAGATTTTCATTCACATTGCATTTGTTTATTTCAGGTATACTGCTGATGAAAGAGGTACTGTTAAATGAGCACCTAAAATTGACTATCCCTCAAGAAAAGGAACAATGTGCGTTATGGTTTATTAAAGCAAAATTGGCAATGCAGACCCATCAAAACTACAGAACAAAGTATAGAAGAGATCCACTGTTACGTTCGTCAGTTCGTGTATGACACAAAAAATTATGGTCACTGGGATATTATTGGATAAAGGGAGGAGTGGACGAACAAGAACGTTTGAGGAAGTCAACGATCGTTGATGTGCTTCCTGCGATTAATGGCACCCATATAGAGGTGAATTAAATTAGTTTAAAAAAAACTTCAACATCTACTCCTCATTTTGAAACAATGTCCACGTATTTGTTCATTTGCTTTTGTAATATTTTTTTTAAAAATTGCAAAGAAGCTTTAAGGAAACTCTGTATATATATTAATGTATATTTGGGCAGCAATTTTTCATTTAAACTTATTTCGTTAAAAACGACCGAGAAAGAGGACGTTTTAATTTTTTATTTAATTTTTCCAGTATTCTTACATGTTTCCTTCTTGCCGGAGATATGAAATCGAAAAATGATTCATAGTTTTCGACTTTCCAAGCACATTCAGCCTCTGCGCATGCGATTTTCAAGGATGTTATTTTTTCCGGTGTTGTTATTATATCCTCATGTTTGACTGAATTGTAATTTTATTTGTTTTAGTGTTGTTGTTTTTTTCAAAGGAGAATTCTTTAAAGCTGTCATCTGATGCGTGCTGCTGGGCATCGCGTGTGCGTCTGTCTATTTTTTTCTTTATAAATACCTTTAAAACTCCATTTCCACTGTTAAAGTTGACGGTAGGAGAAAAATGTTTGAAATATAGTGCTTTTCTCATAGCGAGATACCTTTGATATATATATATATATATATATATATATATATATATATATATATAATTAATTAATTAGATTGTTTTTAGTCATAATTTAATTAGGCCAGTACACAGTTGTATTAAAAAGTGTTCAGTACAATTATACTGTAGAACTTTTCAATATTTTTCATTTGGACACGAGTTATTTAACGTCCTAGGTTTCTACCTCACGGTGTCTTCAGTCTATTTAAAATAACTGATTTTACCGTTTTTCAAACACTCACGTAACAGAGATCTTTTATGAATATATATATATATATATATATATATATATATATATATATAGTTTTTTCATCCAAGCAAGGCGATAATGCTACTAAAACTTAAGAAGTTACTAGGCGTGAAAGAAAATGAGAAGACTTTAGTAAAAGTAACCGGAAACTCAATAATGGTAATTCCCCACAAAACGGAAGTTACTTCAGATTAACCTTACCTAATCATTCCTACATGATGGAGTTCCAGAACCTTCATACACAGGATATATAGACATTCAATCCAAATAATTCAAGTTTTATCACAACTTTCTAACTGGAATATTTTCCGATTGTTAATGGCAGCAATCATAGTGCATGAAAGATGAGCTCCCAGGATACAGGATGTAAGTTCAACTCTCGCTAGAACTACTATTTTATTTTTGGTACACTCTACTTGCTTCAACGGCCAGAGGGAATTCAACCTCGCAAACAAATACATATATCGTAACAACGCAAATCCGTTTAGTAGGAAATTCGAGCCACTTATTTCAGATCCCCACGTGCGTTGCGTCTCCTGATTCTGTAATTTCAAACTGAATTTCAAAAGAGGTTAATAGCAACACTTCGGGAGCTGTTGCAACAGTTCACGTACTTAAGGACCAAGTTCTGTGACCCTTGTAACTTATTCCAAACAGCAATCGTCTCTTTTTTCTCCAATTATTTGGTGGGGGGTATTATTTACGACGTGATATGAATAACAAAGCCATCCAGAAAATAACCGCTCAGATGTATACTTGGGAAACAGATGTAAAAATGAAAATCTCTGGTGTAGCTGGGTGGGTGTCATCCCATTAATATGGTATCTTTGAAATTGTTTTTTGGCAAGGTGGGCAATAGGCAGCCTAAAAGAATATGAAGGAGTATTGTCATCATCATCATCATCAATTGTTTACAAAAGGAACAACGCAAACATGCAAATTACAATTTAAAGACACCAAAACCAAACGAGTTAAAAAATATCTGGAATTTTTTTTTAACAGTGTAGATGTGTGACACTGACACCCGTAGATGCGTCGGAATATTGAAAACTACCTTCTAAAACCTAAGCAAAGTATTAAAAAAAGAAAGCTTTCGTTAGAAACAAAGAAAGGAATACTGAACTTTTATGTAATATCAGTTCTCCTACATAGCATAGATGCTAGACAATCTCCCCACAGATGAAGAAGAAACTTGATTCAACACCTCTGGTGGCCCAACCACATGAATTTAAGCGTGCTACTAGTTGTGGCGTAATAGATATCGGCTCGGAATGAGAAGTCGGAGTACAGAGTTCGAATTCCAATCGAAGTAGTTTCATTCTCTTACGAACAAATAACCTTTGGAAAGATATTAATCCATCTCTTCTCTCTCTCTATGGGTTGAATAGCAGTACAGATTAGGTTTTATAGCTTTGGTTGGTAACCGGTCTACCTCAGGAATAATGCCAACATACTGCGGGAAAACTTCTGCCGAGTCAGTCATGTCTCAAAAGAGACATGATCGCCTAAGTGTGTATCATATATGGCAATTAACTGACTGACTAGATTGGCATGTAGGTCCCGTTCTTTTATAGTTGAAATAGTTAAATGTAACTGCCACTTCTACTCCAGCTGTATTTTTCTCGCACATCTCACTTGTGGAACTCTCTTCCATTTACTTGCTTCCCTGAGAGCTACAGTCTTCAAAAATTTAAACCCAACGTCAACTGCCATTTCCTATCCTTTGAAATCCCGTTCATCATTTATCCTTTCTTCAATACTACCTGTGCCCAGTCTTTTCTCTCACTGTAACCCCCTGTACACTTAGTGGCGGTCCCGCCTTATTTGGGTTGAAATGATTAAAAAAAAAAAAAATAAACAGAAATGTAGTTCTGTAGAAGGATACTGAAAATACCATAGACTGACCATGTGAGCCACGACAAATTTTTAGATAAAAATGGAAACAAAGAAAACTTATATTTAACATTAGGAAAGGACATTTGAAATTGAACTTTCTAAGGAATATATTGGGGGAATAGGCCTTGGCAAATTTAATACTCACAGAACAAAATGAACCAGTGGATAACAGCGCATAACATACCTAGCGAGCTACAGTAATTGAATGGGAGAAGAAGGTTTAGGGGAGATAACAAAACGATAAAATTTATTAAGAGCATTATAGGACAGGGAATCGTGGAGAGCTATAACAACCTACATCCTGAATGTGTACGACGCAAAGAAGAAGAAGAAGAAGAAGAAGAAGAATTATTTTCAATATTTAAAAGTATATCTCTAACGTTTGTTAAACCAGTTTATCTTTTCCAATGTTGCGTCTTCATCATTTCAGTACTTCTTTCGCTTTTAATGTTATATCTTTCTTATGACACATGAAATATTTCTATATCTAGAACTATAAGAATAAACATCAGTGACTATACTGTTATGTACAGTATAATGAACAACGATTGAGTTGTAAAATTTCACTCCACCAATAAATTGTTGTAAATCGTTCTAATAAGTTCCTAAGGGTAGTTTAAACGTGGCACGAAGCCAAAAGTATCGGGCACCTAGTGAGGACCGAACCCACTATTTAGTCGTAAGTGATCTAGCGAGAGAAACTTTCTAAACATTACATCACGTCGAAGTACCGAAAAGCAGATATTATGAAATGAATTTCAGTCCGTCAGTTAAGTGCCATACGTGATACACGCTTAGGCGACTGAAAATTTTCCCGCAGTTGGTCGCCATTACTTTCTACAACAGACTGGTTGCCAATCAAGACTGTAGAACTCAATATGCCCCTGTATTTAACCCATAACTGGAGGGAGAAGAGACTGATTAATACCTTTTTCAAGGGTATTTGCGCGTAAGTTAATGCAATGAATTCAACTGGAATTTGAACTCGGCTCTCCAATTTCTTGTTCCGAGTGGATATTCATTACACCACTACACATACCCACGCAAATACTGCATCAAAATACACATCCGCACAAATACCTTTGGCAAAGATATTAATCCGTCGATTCTCCCTCCAGCTATGGGTTAAAATAGATTGGGTTCTGTAGCCCTAGTTTTTACTACAGAAAGTAATGGCATGCTAATGCAGGAAAATCCTCTGCTCAGTCAGCCATGTTTCTTTCGAGACATGACCGCCCAAGCGTGTATCACGTATGACACTTAACTGACTGAAATTAAATTCCCGTGATATATTTATATTGTAAATTCAAATTATTTTTAACCAACGTCGATGGGTTAATAACAGTTTTAGTGTAAAACATTGCATTATAAATCTTGACATAGTGTTGAACTCACGAGGTTTCGAACGTAATTTCTATAAGTATTCTTTATGATGTGTGTATTTTATGTGCGACGTGGGGAAATTATTTATTAATTTGGCGCCATAATTCTCTGCAGTTTCCTCATTATTTCAGAATATGATAATCATTTAAATGCCGGCACATCAAATATCCAGAATAATTCCAATTACACGGAGTTGTAAACACAAACTACAAACACACGTAATGATATTTTTCTCGAGTTTATAGCACGAAAAGTTTCTTTTTTGACTTCCACAAATCCTTTTTTTTAAATCACTCTGTGGCTGGAATGATGTGTGTCATTAATTCTACCGATATCTTCTATGACCATTTAAAACCATAACTCTTTGATTGATTGAATCGTTTCTTACGGCTTATCAACCTTTTAAGCTTACTTAAAACCAGCAAATAAATTTAGATTGTAAGATATTTTAAAAAATCAATAATGATTTTGGGATACAAGTTTTACTAGTTAACCCATGATTGATTGATTCACTTCTTACTGCTTACGAACCTTATGCAGGTTATTTAAAGCTAGGAAATATCTTCACATCGTAAGATATTTTTAAAAAATAAGAATGATTTAAGGATGCAAGTCTTACTAGTTAACCCATATATACGGGGAAAAGAGTTAGATACATTTCCTATCAGTGAATATAACGAACGCAACCGACTAACAGTTCCGTGCCATTATTCAATGCACCATCCGCACCTACAAAATTATATCATATAAAATTCATAAATTCATAAGCTGTCAAAAAGAATGACAATATATATATATATATATATATATATATATATATATATATATATATATATATATATTAAAAAAGGATTAATTCAAAGATGTTGAATGGCCATTTCGATATGAAGATCCCCACGGGGGATAACACATCACCTCAGCAACAGAAAAATCCTTTCAGAAACTGGAGAAAAATTGTCTACACGTTTTTGGGAAATTAGGTTTTTGAATTTGTCCAGCGTCTGTAATATTTTAAAAAAAAATATTTTTCTTTCTTTTCTTTTCTTTTTCCCTCCCTTCCTTCTTTTATCTCTCTTACCACCTTTTTTCCGTGTTGCTTAAACTTACGTCGATTTAACACGGCTGTCTGTTAATTTTGGTTACAATTCTCTTTCTTTTTTTGCGAACCCAGACGATGTCAATTTTTTCTTTTCTTATTTATTTTATTTTCTTTTATTTTTTGTTTTTATTTTTATTTTTCTTCTCCTTTATTTTTCCTTTTTATTTTTATTTTTATTTTTATTTTATTTTTTAATTTCTTTGCAATCCATTTAAAAAGGAAAAGTAGACTAATTTTTCTCCAGTTTCTGAAAGGATTTTTCTGTTGCTGAGGTGATGTGTTATCCCACGTGGGGATCTTCATATCGAAATGGCCATTCAACATCTTTGAATTAATCCTTTTTTAATATATATTTGCTCTGTAATATTTTATTACATGGAGCTCTCTTCCTGTATCATTTTTTAATATTAAAAAATTTTTAATATTAATTAGGATCGGGTTTTTGGAATTTACCTTCCTGCTTTTTTCCCTTGGATTGAAGTATCTGAATTAACATATATATATATATATACTGTCATTCTTTCTCCAACGACTAGCAGTCACTAAATCAAAATGTTCCGCAACTGCATATAAAATCTAATTGTATGAAGTTTAAAACAACAAAATTAAAAATAAACAAATACACCTATCATACAGCTTCTGAGGTTTCTGTCGCCTTCTGATGGATGGTGATGAATTTCTAATGTCAATGTTAACGAAAATTGGACTAGCGAGAGCAGGCTGGAAATTGTGGGAATAGGCTGGTTTGGCGGCGGTGGGTGAATGTAGAAACGTAAAATGATGGAGGAAATCCCTTGTCAGTAAAAATCAAGATGCGGACGATTATTGTAACACTTGTGTCAGCAACAAGGGGACGTCTCCATAAAAGAATGCAAGTTCCGGAGTCGGGAAAACTGTCTTCCTTCATTGTCGCCGAGAAATGATAGCCGAATACGTCAAGCGATTTACAAACACGCTAAATACCATCTTTTCAAGCTTTTAC
Organism: Ascarosepion bandense; assembly: GCA_037127315.1. Lineage (NCBI taxonomy): Eukaryota > Metazoa > Mollusca > Cephalopoda > Sepiida > Sepiidae > Ascarosepion > Ascarosepion bandense. Next base: position 4,561,020 of record JBBBDQ010000139.1, on the reverse strand, counting down.
GGTAAGGTCTGTCAACGATTATCCAATGAGAAATTATTAGAGAAGTCGTGGCGTCAGAATTCCAATCATTGAAGGAAATACATATTCCCTTAATCGATATAATTATCACACACACACACACACACACACACACACACACACACACACACACACACAAACAACATATATATATATATATATATATATATATATATATATATACATTTCTAATTCTTTTGCTTAAACGTTATTTTTATGTAGATTCATACTTGGATCTTCATTATATAGTACCAGCCGTAGCGTAAATGGAAACAGCAGCAAGAAAAAGAAAATCCTTGGAGAGTGAAGACATCGCAATAATTCCTTCACAAAACTTCAAAGTTGGTTTAGCTCTGCTCAGTTAAGTGACAATATATATATATATATATATATATATAGTCATCCGCAGACAGAAATGTTTCGCTGTATCACAGCTCAACAGTACGGTTAGACATCTGATTGCTTTTACTCAGGATTTAAATCCAACCGCAGTCTGTGATTCTACCCCTGAGCTATGGGCGCAAGGAGGCAGACTTTTAGCGTATCATACGCCAGTTGTTAGAGTGCTCTAATTTATTGCTGAATGAGCGATGGGTAGATGCTAGAGTAGCTACTGTTTTTTCAAAGTCTACCATTCTTCCTCAGGGCGTGAGAGCGTAAATAGTCATCCGCATACATTACCAGACATAATATATATATTCTTCATTTCGAAACGAGTTATTAGCATATGGTGTCTTCAGGCGATTTGCAAATTGCCTGAAAACACCACATGCTAATAACTTTTTTACAAATGAAGAATATTCAAAAGTTCCACAATATAAATGTATTGAACACTTTTTAATACAGATATCTACTGGTCTAATTTTATCATGACCAAAAGCCAAGTAATTAAACAAACAATATATATAGTGTATTTGGGCAGCAATTTCTTTTTTATGCAGGTTTCATTAAGCTTTTTTTTTTCATGTGATCTTAATTTCTTTTCTTTTTAGAACAGACATTATATAAAAATTGTTTTGTTTTTGCGAGCGCTTTTGGCTATACTTTCAGCCTTTATCAAGGAGGAATGTGATTTTACGCGTAACAAAATATGCATAATTTTTATATACTTGTGTAGAGCCGTATGTGTGCTTCCTTTATCGAACAGGGTAAGTACATTGTTGCCGTGTTCGTAATGGATATTATTAAGTATTTTATTTTATTTTTTATTATTAGCGCTTTCATTATTTTAGCCTATTTTTTTTACGTGTAGATGATGCTATTATATTTGAATTATTAATTCACCTGCCAGATCTAAAATACAGAGAATAAGTGTTATGAACAAATTTACATTTTCTTTGAAGAACTGTGTTCTTGATCAATCCAGGTTCGAAAATAACTACATTGGATACGCCATAACCCGTTTGATGCGAAGATTTACGTTGCATCTCTCAGAAACATAGTTCAATTTGATCTCATTTAAACAAACATGGAGATTTACTAAACTCTATTCGTAACATAGTCCTTGATAATACCAATATAATATTATTACCCACATTCAAAAAAAGGCAAAAATCATGAAATCGTTAATGAAAAAGAAAAATCTAACACTTAATAATATCAACTAAAAAACATGGCAACAAAGTGCTTATTGTGTTCGGAATATAAAGCACATACAGGACTCTACACACAGGCACTACGCATATTCAGTCATACGTAAAACAAAATGCATCCTTGATAATGACTAAAATTATAGCCTAAAGCGCTCGGAAAACATTTGGACAAATTTTATATAATTTATGTTCTGAAAAGAAAACAATTATAAGATCGCATAAACAATTATGTAAAATTCTAATACCTTGTCTTTCATTTTTTAAAGATAGCCTATATATATATATATATATATATATATATATATATATATATATATAAGCTAGTATATATATATATATATATATATATATATATATATATATATATACTAGCACTATTGCCCTGCGTTGCTCGGGTGTAATGAAAGCTTTAAAACTAATCCATGGTCCTGGAGCTCAGACACTTTGGACGTTGGCACGAAAGACTGAAAAGCAATAGTTGTTTCCAGTTAAAGCGAAACCGTAGACTGAAAGAAAAATGAATGGATGTAAGTCAAATTTTGATTTCCTGATATCGATATCAAATAAGTTTTTTTCGTCGTAAACTGAATTTTGATGGCTAAATATGTCCTCTGAGTAAATGGTGTCATGGCTGAGACTAAGAACTACAATTATACCTACTTAGATCCAAACCCGAAGCAAAAACTAAAATAAAACGGCTGAAAAAATACAAACATACAGGCAGATAAACAGACACACACACAAACATCTTGCCTTATATATATATATATATATATATATATATATATATATATATTATTGATTTTCTGCACTATTCTAAGAACTGCAGCACTGAAACTTCTTATGTCTTTCTCTATGAGTGTATCGGATTTGATTACAATCTGACCACTCCTTCTATAACCCACTTTTTTCGATTATCGATTTTCGATATTTATCGAGAGTACCTCAACACAAAACCTAACTAAGAACACTCGCAGCGCTTATACTAGAACTGTGTAAATATTCAAGAAAATCGGTTCAGCCGTTTCGGAGTTTATAGGTAACGGGCACACACACACACAAAGACAAAGTTCCATTTATAAATAAGTTTAGATTATATATATATATATATATATATATATACATATATATATATATATATATACAAACGAATAAAAACAAAGAAAATAATTGAAATGTTCAACACATTGATTTAAAACAGTGCTCAATTTAAAAATAAAGCAATGAATATTTATTATCAATTATTATTTTAGAACACGTAAAAACTACGAACAACTACAAAACTACATTTTGTTTCAACATTGAAAGAACAATGAAACATTGTTTTTTCAATGTTGAAATAAAAAGTATAACTCTGTGGGAAAAATGAAATTATCGGTAAAACAAAATGAATGAAACTGACGTATTTGTAAAGCGAATGGATAGTCACGGATTAGAAGAAAAGATTTTCTCAAAAGTATGTCAAATCAAACAATCCCAAGTTTGAACCAATATGAAAAGTCTTTCCACGCAATTTACGATTTAGTGAAAATTATATTGTAGAACTCTAAAATACTTCAATTTGTAATAGAAATGACGGAATCGTTTTATGAAATTTCGAAAAAGAAATCAATATATACACGATGAAAACAACAAAAGATGTTATGACAATTTGCACTTGTTTAAAGGTGCAAACAGTTATAATTAAAAGTCGAGTCAAAACGGAAATGGCATCCTACATGTCGAAAACTGGTGAAACCAGTCTTCTGAGAAAAATATTTTGGAAAAATATTTGAATGCACTAAAGAGGAAAGTGAAATATAAATAAATAATCTTTATTTAATAAATTAAAAATTATTAAACTGGTCTGCAACACCACAAAGACAGAGTGAGTAAATATTGAACATTCCCCTATTTTGAATATCTTTTTCTCACTGATGGGAATAATTTTGACTGTTTTAAGTAAGAAAAATCTAGTAAGAAGTACAGTATTATTATTGTGTCATTTTTCTTTATAAATTGATTTCTGCTATAGTCGCACTACATACCAAGCCTGCAGGAAGACCTAAGGCAGGTCTTAGTGTGTTGTTATGGCTCCATTTCATGTTTTTTCATAACTCCCTAATATCCCTAGCGTTACATAGACTGTGAGCTGTACTTAACAAAACAATTTTATCAATTGTCATCTGGAAGACAAAGATGAAGATCGCTATAACAATATAAACGCAAAATTGCATAAAAAATTAATTTTTCGCAAGTGATTTACGAACTTTTGGGACAACTTAATATTTTCCTGAAAGTTCCAAGAGAAAAAATTTAGGTCTTGCGCTGCAAGAATAAAGCCTTCAGTCTCAGACTTTAATCCAGATGCACGTAACCATCGATGAGTATTAATTTTATCAACATTTGATTTACTAGCACGTTCTAGATATTGGCCATGCAGAGGTTTGTCTTGCCAGCGTTGTTTCATCTGTTCAAGAGCTTTATCTTTGGCTTTCATTTTCATATTTTTTGCCGCAATAGTTGTTTCTTGGCTTCTGTTTTGCTTTTCTACAGAATCTACTAACTGTAAATCTTGTTTGTATTTACTGCCTTCTTTTATTATTGAATATTTTTTCTTTCTTTCTTCATGTTGCCTTACTAATTGTATCATCCAATCCTTTGTTGTTTCTATGTATGTTAGTAAGCCAATAATTGTTGTCTTTTATGACAATTCCAACTGAATAAGACCTCTTCCACCTTCTTTACGGGGTATGTATAGACGGTCTACATCAGCCTTTGGATGATGCATCGTATGCGTAGAAAGAAGTTTTTTGTTTTAGAATCCATTCGCCTGATGTCGTTTAGAGTCCAGTTTAAGATGTTGAAGCTATATTGGACAACTGGGATTGCAAGGCTATTAATGGCCATAACTCTATTCTGAGAATTCAATTCAGTTTTTAATATCATTCGTAGCCTTCTATAGTACTCTTTACGCACTATTTCTTTCATTTTTTTTATGGTGAATGTTTTCACTCTCATTTACACCTTGGTATTTTTAAGCTTCTTCTGGCTTTAATTGTTATAGCAGAGTCTAAGCTAATTGAGGATGTTTATTGTAGCGATCCACGTAAAACTGTAGCTTTAGCACATTTATTCAAATTGAATTTCATTCCAGTGTCTTCGCTGAAGCATTTTACAGTTTGCAGAAGACCTTCCAGCTCATTATCATTCTTAGCATATAACTTTAAGTCATCCATGTAAAATAGATGGCTTATTTTCTTTTGGCCTATTTTATAACCACATTCTGTCTTATTAAGTTGACTGGTTAGTGCTATTGATGATATGCAGAATAGTATTGGAGACAAAGAATCACCTTGAAATATACCTCTTTTGATGTTTATTTCATCAGACTTATAGGTTCCATTTATATGATTGAGGTAAAGGGTTGGTTTCCATATAGACATGCATTGTTTGATGAAATTGATGATAACGGGCGATATCTTGTACATATTTAAATTCTTTAAAATCCAGGGATGTGGCACACTATCGAATGTCTTACGATAATTTATCCAGGCAGTACTAAGATCTTTCTTTGTATTGTAGCAGTTTTCCAGGATCATTCTTTTAATAAGCAATCAGTCTTTACATCCGTAACAGCCACGTTTGCACTCTTTTTGTTCAAGCGGTAATATGTCATTTCTTTCCAAGAAGAAATATGTCTGTTTTGTTAAAATAGATGTTAATAGTTTGTATGTTGTCGGGAGGCATGTAATTGGTCTGTAGATTTTCGGGTTGTTTGTGTCAGTATTCCTTTGCTCATCCATGTAGGAATTTTAGTGGGATCGTTAACCATTTCTTGAAGTTCTTTGGCTAGTTTTTTATGTGCTGTATTTAAATAATATAGCCAAACGTTAGGAATTTTATCTATACCTGTAAATTTCCAATTGTGGGCTTTTTTCAGTGCACATTTAACATCCTCTTCTGTGATTCCAGCCAATGTCTGTTCTGGTTTATTTTTGATTCGTTCTATCTCTTGTGCAATCCAATCTACTTCTTTGTTTTTGTTCTTTAGGGCAATGTTTTTTTTTCCTTTTTGGTGGGGTCTGTCACTTCAATTCTTCTTTTTTACCTATGTCCTTGTAAAATTTCTTTGCATCGGTTTGAAAAATCTTCTTTTGTCTGTAGAATCTTGATCTTTTCTCATAGCGTCTTTTATGAGCCTTCAGTTGTATTGTTTGCTTTATTTTTTTTTAGTAGAGAGAACTTCATTTTCATTTCTAATGTTGTATTTTCTTTTGACTCTTCTGCCTTTTCTAGTTCTTACATTTATTCCTATTGCCAGTTCATTGATGACTGATAATTCACTTTCAAGTTATTCGATTTCTTTTTTAAATTTTACGTTCAATTTTTTGTTGCTGCTATTGCTGATGCATATATTGCTTCATTGAGATTTATATGAGTGTCTTCTTCATATAAATCTCAATGAAGCAATATATATATATATATATATATATACATTATTTGTATCTTTATCATTATCTTGTATACTGTATATTATTGTTATTATAATTGTATTATTATTATTATTATTATTATTATTATTATTATTCTGTATATCGTTATTATTATCGTGTATACTGCTTATTATTATTATTATCATTATTATTATTATTTTTATTATTTTTATTATTATTATTATTATTGAGTGAGAGTGCAGAACACCAACACTGATAACAGAGGCATAATTATTACAAGCCTAATAATCGCACCATGGCAACCAGTCTGTTAAGGACATAACGGAAACGCATCACAGCCAAATGTGTGCATTATGGGCAGAGAGTTTGATAAAAACAGCGCATTGCCTGAAGATGGGGTCCAGTTACAAACACATTCAGATCAGTTCACATTGGTGGCTGGCAATTCGCTCTCGTCACCATCCAGGCAATAAACGCATTCACTGCTCCCATTCATGAACATAGATGCACAGTGCATTAGCCCCAAGGGGATATGAAAAAAAAATATCATTATTTCATCATTCAAACTTATTTTCTTCAAAATTAAAATAAATCATTTAAAAAATGGCTTAAAAACACTTGACCATAAAAATGTTTGTCTTTCTTTATGCAGCTCATTTCTTACATTCTTCAGTTATAATACGCGAAAGATTATCCGTGAGTATGAACAGATTTTATTAAAAATAATCAGACACAGTGTTTGCAATTTATGTAATCTGATATATATATATATATATATATATATATATATATATATATATATATATATGTATATATATATATATATAAAAGAGATCTTCTTTAGGTCCCCTCTTTGCTAATTATTATATGACACTTTTACAAAATAAAATAATTAATGACAATAAACCCTCTCTATATATATGAGGGATAGATGATATTTTCGTTTTAGCTAATGATATTGATCAAATTACATAACTTCAAAACAAATTTGAAAGTCACTCTGTATTAAATTTACATTAGAATTTAATATTAATAACAACATTCTATTTCTTGGTGTATCCATTGATTCTAGTTCTCTATATAGGTAACCAACTATCATAAACCCGTGTCTTCTTAATTATAATAGCGAATGCCCCCAACGATATAAGTTAGCTGTTATAAAATACTTAATTCAATGCCCCACAAATGATATCGTTTTCCAAATCCATATTCTATGAAGAATTACACATCATTAAACAAACACTTGTTAACAATGGATTTTTAACTCCGTCATTGAACAACAAATTAAACTGTATCTCAATAAACTTAACAATATCTCTAACAATATTGATAATATTAATAATAATAGTGTACGTCAAAATAAACATAACACTTTAATTAAATTATACTATTTCAACCAAATGCATGATAATTAAAAACAAGATGAAACAACACTCAAAAAAAAATACGTAGAAATGTTAAACCAATAAATAATAATAATCAAATTAAGCTCATCATATATCATAAAAAATTTAAAACAATTGACCTCATAGTCTCTAATAACCCTACAACCACACAACTAAATTCTCTACGGAAAACTAATGTAGTGTATCAGTTTACATACCCGTTCAGAGATTGTATATCTGGTACTAATAATAAACCCACTACATATATTGGTTTTGCTACAACCACGCTCTCCCGTAGACTTACCTATCACCTTTCTGATCAGATTAAAATTAAACAACATTTCTTAGAAAAACATGGCCATGTAGATAATATTAGACAGATTTTAGTCAACAACACACTAATACTCACTCATACACACAGTAAAAGAACCTTCAGATATTGGAGGCGATCCACATTAAATCAAAACAACCCACACTTAATAAAATCACATTTAAATTGGGTTATAATACATTACATTGCGTTTAAATGTTTGGTTCTGTTGACATTTCGAGCTCTCACACAGTGTGACATCATAGAACCGCATTACAAATTTACGAGCTGCGTTTGCTATTTGGTAACTGTTATTGTTGCTTAGCAAAGTTTTCTGTCAACACAAGATAAAATCATCTTTTAAGGGTGGATATTTTTATGTTAACTTCCCTGTAACCTCTCTGAAGATGACTCATGTGAGCCGAAAGCTTAGAACGAACATCATAAAAAAATATCCAAATTTTGGAAAAATTTTGTCTTTATTTTCAACTTAAATTAAAGCCAAAATACGATGCCTAGAAAGGGTCATGATTAAACATAATAGACATTCATTGTCTCTTAAATTTAACAGTATATGTTTAGAAAATTATATGCTGCCACGATACACTATATATATATATATATATATATATAGTGAGAGAGAGATGGAAAATGACAGGAATAGCAGAAATGTGACAATAGACTTTTGAACTGTGGGACGTACACGTAATTTATTTAGAGGTGCAATATTTGAAATATTTTAAAACCCTTCGGCTTGTGTAATCTGTTTCTTGTAGTACAATACGGTATTTACAAACCGTAGAGAAAGCTGAAGCGAAGAAAACGGATGCCAAATAAACTTCCGAAAACAAACATAAGCCATTCTTCATATATTATGAATGGGCTCGTGCCGTTAAAAATGACGGCAAAATATTTATATTAGTATGCTGTCTAAAAAGAAGGCACCACATATATTGATGTACCTACTACTAAGTATCTTACATTAAGACATAAATTAAAAATGATCCAAATCCTTAGGCGTGACTGGAGGTATATATATATATATATATATATATATATATATATATATATATATATTGTTACGTGTTAATTGTAACAAAAGAAAATAAAAATGATTGAGCAAAACTCTGAGTTAAAATAAAGTCAAATATTTCATTCACAAAACATTAGATAGAAAAATTTACAAATATACAGTTTTGCATTCAAATAGAAACAGAGATTACTACTGGCAGGCGAAGTATGACAAGGAAAGGAGGAGAAAAAAATTGGCGTAGAAGATGAGTGCTATATTTTTTGGAAATCCTTAAATGCATATATAAAGACTAATTATTAGCTTGGTCAATGACAGAGACAAAAATATGTATATACCCTGACAGTTCCATGAGGTTCTCTTTCAGGTCCTAGCTGTTCGGACTTTTTCTGTGAGATTCTCTCAGCTGGATATAAATCCCTGAATCTTAACCGGATTTGATATGACAGCAAATCCTTTTAACAACTCTTTCAATTTTTAGCTTGTCGTCGACTTAATAAAAATTCTTTCGACTGGATATAATTCCTTGAATCGAAACCGGTGCTGATGAGGTCAGCACACCCTTTTATCAACTGTTTCAAGTTTTAGTTTTTGTCGTCGACTTAGAGATTCTTTCGGCTGGATGTACATCTTTGAATCAAAAACCGAAGCTGTAGAGGTCAACCCATCCTGCTATCAACTAAATGCTTTGTGCCCAAAACATATTTTTATAGGTTAACACCTAATTTGCATACTTCTAGAACCTTTCGTAATCTCTATTTTCTACTGGAACATTCCACAATTTTCCAAAATGTTCTATTCCTAATTTCTCTATTTTTACGACAACTTCCTGAATTAAAACTTTTTTGTAACAACAAGTATGACACAATAAAGAACTTTACTACAACTTTTCAGACATTATTAATATTATTTTTATATATAAATGCATCCTTGTAATATATATATATATATATATATATATATATATATATATATATATCGATTGTTTAATACTTAGTTTTGGGTCCTTTAAGGGTTAGAGCAGTACACATCTGTATTAAAAACTGTTCTATACAATTATATTGTAGACCTTTTGAATATTTTTTTATTTTTGTGAGTGGTGTCTTCAGTCGATTTTTAATAACTTAAAAATCGCCTGAAGACACCACTTATCGTAAAAACCAAGGTAGCGAAATAACACGTTTAAAAATTATATATATATATATATATATATATATATATATATATATATAATATAAATGTTATATAAATAAAAAAGAACGAAGAATAAAATTGCAACGTTCGAACATTATTTTAAAACTGATCAATATCAAAATAGACCAACGATTATTTATGAATACTTATTACGTTAGAACATGTGAAAAACAACAAACTCCGTCAAAATTGTACCTTCTGTTTCGACATTGAAAGAACAATGTCTCATCAGGTACTTCTTCTCAGGTCATTAACCATGAAGGTAATACACGTTTTTATTTTTTTTTAAATTCTTTGATTATATGAAAACATTTTCCTTTATATTTGAAAATCCAAGTGAATAATAAGCGAAAAAATATTTGTAGTAGATTGTAATTTGTACATGTTCTAAAGTATAATTTATAATAACTATTTGTAAAATATATATATATATATATATATATATATATATATATATGCATTTCCTTCATATATATATATATATATATATATATATATATATATATATCCAAATGAATAAGAACGAAAAATAAAATTGCGACGTTCAAAACATTAATTTAAAACAGTGATCCATATAAAAATAGACTAATGTTCTTTCAATGTCGGAACGAAATGTACAATTTTGTTACAGTTTGTAATTTTTCACATGTTTTAAAGTAATAATAGTAATAATAATAATAATAATATTAACAAAGAACTTTCAGGCAAATATTATACATAATAATGTGGATCCAAAATGCTGATTCCGTGATAAATAACAATAAAATCGCAGGATGTTCTGTACTTGTCCCAAATGAATATAAAAATCGTCACGATAGAGTGAGAAAATATTTACACTGGACAATGTGCAAACATTATGGAAAATATGTAAGCAAACACTGGTATGAAGATCACCCAGCACCGGTTACAGAAATAGAAGACGTCACCAGTCTATGGGATTACATCATCTACATAACCAGGAAATTTGAAGCAAATAGGCCGGATATTATTGTTAAAAACGAGAAAGAAAAAACTTGCCTAATAATTGATATGGCTTGTTAAACAGATTGTAACATAGCAACCAAGGAATTAGACCTGGAAATTGAAATAGAAAAATGTTGACACTGAAAACAAGAATAGTACCAGTAATACTAGGTGCACTTGGAATGAGAAAAAATGAAACAAAACAACACATTGAAAAAATCCTTGGAAACCCCAGCTTAAGAATTAGACATAAAATTGTCTTGTTAAATACAGCCTACACACTAAGAATAACTTTGTCCATGTAACGTTAGAGATGTTATGGGAGATAGAAACAACATGAAATGGAGCCATAACAGCACATTACAACCTGCCTTAGGTCTTCCCGCAGATTTGGTAGGTATGATAATCGAATAATAATAATAATAATAATAATAATAATAATATATACACAACGATCTTTATTATAATAGAAAGGATGTCTATATATTCTTCTGTAGTCGACGACATAATTATTGCAAAAATATAAAATAATAAGTCGCTGTTAATGAGCAGACGACAAGAGCATTCATAACTGGTAGTAAAGTTTAATAAATGGTAGTAAAAGAATGAATTAAGCCCACGCTGCCTCTCTGTCGTTTCTCTCCCATGAGTGTGACAGGATTGAAAAATATATATATATATATATATATATATATATATATATATATATATATATATACAAATAATACACTACGGTCTTTATTATTATAGAGAGGATTGTTTATATTTACTTTCTCCTATTTAGTGACAATCATTTTTGGCGCGAAATAGTGATTTGGTTTATTACGATTTTATATTGATATAAGTATATAGGTGCCAGACACCAAAGAAAAATCGAACTGGCATTTTGTTTATATGATGAACTTGATAACCACTGCGCTATCGCGAGTCGGGCATGTCGATACAGCAATAATTTTGAACAAGCCTGTTTTCTTTAGCTAGGCACTCCACCCTTTGCGTCCTTTCCATCGCTAACCTCGTTCGAGTTGGTCGCGGCCAGCACACTTAATATAAAAGGATGAGTGAATATCTGGAACCCAAGAGATCACCACCCTTCCTCAACCTGTGTATATTATACCTCTCTCTGCACAGCCCACAATTACCCATCTCCAATAACGTCTCGGCAGCTGTTTATTAGGGTCGACATACTAAATCCGGTCATGTTATTCCAACTCATAAGGATTGCCATATGAGATAACCCTAGCCGTGGTTGCAATAATAAAACGAAAATAGAGAGCTCCAACATTGATTTTCTTATATGTCATGCCCCTTTAGGACGTAGACGATCGTGGCTGTCCACATCTTCCCATATTTTGTTGTTTTAAATTAAGGTTCGTTCCCTTATCCCTCCGAGTTCATGTTCTCTTATCTTATTTAAGAACAAAAATCTGTTACGTTGGTTACTCTCTATTTTTCTTTGTCCCTCTTGCACCGGCAAGTGTGAAAATCTCAAAGTAATCTTTCTGCATTATGTGTACCAGGGATTTCAACTCTCTTTCTGATTTTAAGGTTCTTTGAGTTCCCATTTCGCTTTAAAAATGTCTTTATTCTGTCTTTGCATCGACCCTCCTTCACAACCACATCTCTGTGGCCTCCAGTTTCCTTTTTATCTGTTAAGATATATATATATATATCTTAACATATATAAATGATATAGTTCAGCATTCATAGGAGGGTGATTATTGCACGGAAGGTCAGTATGCTTTGTATATTTCCTTTTTTCTTAGATTTTGATAAGAGAGCTTTTTCCTTGTTGCGCCGACTACATGATTTTAAACGCGCTACTAGTTTTAAAAGATTTCATTGGAAATAAAGAAATGAGTACTGAAATGCTATGCGATATCTGCCCTCCTTTATGGCAGCGAATGCTGGATAGTCTGCTCAAGGATGAAGAAAAGACTCGAAGCAACAGAAATGTGGTTCTGCAGAAGGATACTGAGGATACCATAGACCGAACATGTAACAAATGACAAGGTTTTGGAGAAGATGCACACGAAAAGGAAATGTATACTTAGCATCAGGTAGAGACAGCTGAGGTTTCTTGGAGACGAAATGAGGAAGGAGAACCTGGAAAATCTAATACTCACAGGACGAATAGAAGAAAAGAACAGACGAAAGCAGCACATGACATACTTGATGGGCTTAAGCAGGTGGATGGTGGAACGGAGTTTTGGAGGCGAAATATTGCGAACAACAGAGAATAGGGGCAAGTGGAAGTCCATAATCACTTACGTTCTGAAGGGACACGGCACATAAAGAAGACTGGGTTGCCATCTAGGTTCCAATCTTTAACCGTTGAAATAGTGAAATGTAACCATCTCTTCTACTTCACAGTTTCTTTTCTCGCCCATCCCGTCTATCATTTCTACAAATATTTTCATAATAACTGCTTTTACAAGTTTTTTTCTCTGGTACCAAGACCACGCGAATTTAAGCGCGCTACTAGTTTGACATCTAGTTCCCTTCCTTTTGCTGTTGGAAATGTAACCGCCTCTTGTACCCTAATAGTTTCTTTTCTCGCACTTCTCGCCAGTGGAACTCTCTTCCGTCTACTTTCTTCTCTGATAATTACAATCTCAAAAATTTAAATGCAACGTCAATTGCCATCTTCTATTTCCTTGATTTCCTTTCATCTTTTCCTCAATACCCTCTGTACTCAGTATTTTCTCTCATTGTAACCCTCTTCGCACTAATAAAGGCTCTGCCTTGATTGGGGCGAAATGATAAAAAAAGAAGGAAAAAAGCATAATAAATCTCAGTAGATTCACATGTGAAAGAAGCCGTGGACTTTGTCGTTGAAAGTTAACTTCTAAGAAAATAACACCGTCGTGGTTACGATTCTCTTTGTCTTCAATTGTTGTGGCCTTGTACTAGACTAAGCCACACCTTTTCTGGAATATTCCGGTATTTTTCTTAGTATCTGACCCAAGAGGAAAGTTACACTCTGGGAAATGTGAAAACAAAATGGATTTGACTAGATGGTCTCAACACAATGCAGGCACTGATTAGATAAGGAAAAAAAATAAAACACTGTTGACTTTGACACCCAGAATGACCAAACTACAGAAATAAAACGGATTTGATTTGCAAAAGTTTTGAAATAACAGAATGAAGATGAAAAAAATCATAAACTTTTGAAAATACATCTTATGTAGGACGCAATAAAAGTGAGAAAAATCATGACCATAACTTCAACAGAATTGAAATTGTACGGACAACCAGGTTACTTGGGTCTAAAATAATACTTAGAAAAGTGCTGGAGATTTTAGAAGAATTACTTTCCTTCTCCAGAGGTAATCCCCAAACAGGTGATAGAAACAAGCAAATGAATGATTGAAATAGCAGCAACAATAATAACGAAGAAACCAAGATAGCAACTGTAATAATAGTAAAAGAATGACGTTGAACTGTAATAATAATAATAATAATAATAGGACACGATTGACTCAAGCTTTGTAAGTGAAAAGAATTGAACAAAACTGTTGAGAAGTAATTGATGATTGTACAAGCATAAAATCACAATTCATTGTGCCGAAGTTTAAGCATATTGTCTTTGTTCAATTAATGATCACAATATATTATACGCTCTCTCCCAGAAACAGTAACTAAAGTTAAATCAGCACAGTTGCATTATAAGCCACAGGTTGACTCACTGAGTGTTGAACAAGCACAAATATGTCTGAGTAGGTAACCCCAGCAGGAACTGGCTAGCCACTCGAGCCGACGGCCATACTCCGAAACGAGCGGACAGCCATCATCATGCATAAGATGCCCTTGATTCTGATCTTAATTGAGTAACTTTGTTAACATATACAGGTGAATGAAAATGGGTCATTCTAAATATCACATCCAGTATCACAGACTTGCTTCTCAGTTTCCTGGCTTTAACCAGTTGAGCGTGTCCCCCGAGGTTGACACACTTTGCATGACTGTCTATAATCGGACTAGACACAGCAAGATACTTGCGAATACAATCAATCAGAGACCGTTTGAGTGAACTGGATTGCCCGACATAAATGTGGTTCTAACTGGGTCTTACCTGCATGATTATTCACTGCTTCTATCAACACAATAGTACACATATTTCCCTGTGATGCGTGTGTCTGTGTTACTCTTACCAGAGCGGGTGTTATGATGAGCATATTTGACTTCTTACATTTGTACTCTAGCATAACTTGGTATGTTCATCTCTCAAATAATAGGAATAAAATAGTAGTAATAATTTCATTTTTTTCCTCAAGAAATGCTCAGTGGAAAATGTCATAGAGCTTTCTCTGACCTTGAGTCTCAGGAGGAGATCAAGAAAGAAATGAGTATACACCATAAATCAAATGAAATTAATTAATCTGCACTATTCTAATAAAGTTCGTTATATATATATATATGTATATATATATACGCGACGTAATTTATTATAATAGAGAGTATATATATATATATATATATATATATATATATATTATTCACTATACGACGACATAATTATTGCATAAAAGTAACATAATAAGGCACAGTTAAAGAGAAAACACACAAGAAGAGCTTTCATAACTAGTAGTAAAATTTAATAACTGGTACTAAAGGCAGAGAGCTAACAGAGATAGAGGTAGCTAATTGAAACTACAGTATTTAGTTGGCCTTCCCATTTAAGGCAACATGTGACACAAGGTCATTTTTATGTGTGTCATCCGGGCCATATAGCCCAGCCAAAAATATCTATCTATCCTTCCCCAGTGATGACTACTCTTCGGCGGAGAAACGACTGGGTTAGCGCTCTCCGCCAGAAGGCAGAGAGTTGACAGTGACAATAGTAGCGTTTTGCAACTGCATTATTTAGTTGGCCTCTACACATAAGCCAACATGTGACACAAGGTCATTTTTATGTGGATCTTCGGGATATAGCCTATGATATCTGCCTATTATTCCATAGTCGTGAATCTACTCTTCGGCAGAGCCACGGCTAGGTTAGTGCTCTCCGCCCGAAGGCAGAGAGCACTTTCCGCCTGATAGCAGAGAGCTGACAGTAACGAAGGTAGCGCTTTGCAACTACAGTATTTAGTTGGACTTCCCACTTAAGGCAACTTGTGACAGAAAGTCATTTTTATGTAGGTCTTCCGGTCCATATAGCCCGGCAAAACAATATACCTATCGTTACCCAATCGTGACTGGGTTAGCGCTCTCCGCCCGAAGACAGAGTGCAATCTACGCCCGAAAGCAGAGAGCTGCAGTATTTAGTTGGCCTTCCCACTTAAGCCAACTTGTGACACAAGGTCATTTTTATGTAGGTCTTCCGGGTCATATAGCATGGCCAAAAATATCTGTCTATTGTTGCCAGTCGTGACTCTACTCTTCGGCGGAGCCACAAATGGGGTAGTGCTCTCCGCCTGAAGGCAGAGTGCTGACACTGACAATAGTAGCATTTTGCAATTACAGTATTTAGTTGGCCTTCCCACTTAAGGCAACATGTGACACAAGTTCATTTTATGTGTGTCTTCCGGGCCATAGAGCACGGCCAAAATATATGTCTATCTTTACCCAGTCGTGATTTTACCCCTTAGCGGAGGCAACGAGTGGGTTAGTGCTCTCCGCCCGAAGGCAGAGAGATGACAGTGACAAAGATAGGGTTTTGCAACTACAATATTTAGTTGGCCTTCCCACTTAAAGCAACACGTGACTCAAGATTATTTTAATATGGGTTTTCCGGTCCATATAGCCCGGCTAAAATATCTGTCTATCGTTACCTAGTCGTGACTGTAACCTTCAGCGGAGCCACGACTGGATTAGTGCTCTCCGCCCAAAGGCAGAGAGCGCTCTCCGCCTGAAGATCCCCAACATTTATACGACTGCCTTAAAAAATAGTGAAGACAAAAACCCCAAATATTATATATATACCTTGACCAGGATAGCTTCGCATAACAGAATAAATAAATAAAAAAAAATCCCAAACTTTTTTTTTTCCAAATGAAGCATGAACGCCAATTGAATTCAAATTTACCAAGCAGCTTAACTCGATGTTGATTTTTGGGAAAAGCAAGAATTGAAGAGTGAAACTTTCTTAATTCAAATTTCCTGTGTTAAACTGTGAGGTATGTTACGAATTGTTTCTTAAATCTGTATTTTTCGTTTTTTTTTTTTTTTCCTCATTTTTGGCGTTCATGCTTCATTTGAAAAAAAAAATTTGGGATATTTATTTATTTATTTATTTATTCTGTTATGCGAAGTTATCCTGGCCAAGGTATCAGCAGCCACTTGTTACCCCTCCCCGCTATGGTCTGTTCTTTGAATTCAAATTTACCAAGCAGCTTAACTCGATGTTGATTTTTGTGAAAAGCAAGAATTGAAGAGTGAAACTTTCTGAATTCAAATTTCCTGTGTTAAACTGTGAGGTATGTTACGAATTGTTTCTTAAATCTGTAATTTTCGTTTTTTTTCCTCACTTTTTGGCGTTCATGCTTCATTTGCACTTTAACTAAGTTAAAACTTAGTTAACTCTCCACCTTTGGAACCTTGTGTTTTGTTTTGTTTTTTTAATAGGTGTAGATAGGTCACACTATCGTCCGGTCCATACTCCTCCCACGTCTATTGAACTGGAGTAGAGGCTTGCCCTTTGTTTCCTGTTTAGGATGTGGTTTTCCGGCTTTCTCTTCTCTCTCTTCAGACCTTAGTATTGGTGCTTCCATGAGTTTCCTGCGATCTGGCCGGTTGGTGGCAACGGCTCATCACTGTCAGGGTACCGGGTTGGCAGTTTCCTGGTTGCTGCTTCAGACTGGTAGTTAGGAGGCCTAACTCTTGCGTAGCGCCAAGAGCGGCTGCTCTGATCAATAGTTGTATAATATCGGGGTTTTTGTAGTGCCATGTCGCGCATGGATAGGTGTCCCTGCAAGCGCTTTCGGTGGGCAACCCCGAGGCCACACCTTGTTGCAGCCCTAGCCAGTTTCCCTCCCAGCACAGATCGTGGATAATGACCGCCTGTATCCTCTACCCTAGGTCCCTTTCTACAAACAGAATCATGACTAAACAAGTCAGAAATGACTCTAAACCAGTTAAATCCAAACCACCTAAACCCATTAACCTTTCCTTCACTAATATCCGGGGCATTCGTAATAACTTTCCTAGTGTAGAAGCGTTCCTGCATGAAAAGTCCCCTGACATCCTTGCGCTCTGCGAAACTAACCTCAACTCAGCTATTCCTTCCTCTGACCTCTTCATCCCTGGTTATCTTCCCATTTTAAGGAAGGATTCCACTGTCCACATGCATGGGCTGAGTGTCTATGTCAGCGAACACCTCCCCATAGCTAGGGTGATTTCACTCAAATCTACTGACCACCAATACATATGTCTCCGCCTGTCTCTCCTCAGTTCGGTTAGTTACCTATTCTTTCTTTACCGTTCTCCCTCCTCTCCTGACTGCTCCCTACTAGATAGCATTGCTGACGACATAGATAAGGCTATTTCCTATCACCCATTCGCCCACATATTTGTATTTGGAGACCTCAATGCCCATCACTCTGAGTGGCTTGAAAACGCCGTTACAGATCCGGCGGGCATTCACGCCATGAACTTTGCTATTTCGCAATCCCTTACACAAGTGGTGGACTTCCCCACTCGCTTCCCAAGCACTCCCTCGGGTCATTTCTCACTACTAGATATATGTTTCAAGTCTCGCAGCTTTGCTCTCTCGGCAACTCCGACCACGCTGTATTCTCTCTCAGTATTTCTTTCCAATCTCACTCCTCCAAGGAGCCCCCTACCTATAAGACCTCCTACCTCTACCAAAAAGCTGACTGGGATGCCTTTCGCGATTTCCTCTGAGATGTCCCTTGGGTAAAAGTGTTCGACCTATCAGTTGATGACTGTGCCTCTGAAGTCTCGTCATGGGTGAAAGCTGGTATTGATGCCTTCATACCCACCAGGAAGTATTGCTTAAAACCTCATTCCTCTCCGTGGTTCTCTCCGGCCTGCTCAGCCGCCATTGCCCACAGGAACCATTACTTCCGTCTATTCCGGAGACAGTCAACTGATCACAATAGGCGCCTGTTCATATCTACTCGCAATGAGTGCAAGAGAACCCTAAATGACGCCAAGCAGTTGTTTGCTGAGAGAATGCGACAGCACATAGCTGACCGCAAGTTCGGCTCCAAGGACTATTGGAGGATTCGTAAACGAGTGCACAACAATAGGAAATCCTCAATACCTCCTTTGATCCATGGATTTGAGGTTCTCACGTCATCTGCGGACAAAGCCGAGTGCTTTGCGCACAGATGCTCATCCAACTCCACATTCGACTCGTCCGGAGTACACCCACCCGACTTCCCTATTAGAACTGAGGCCAAACTGCACGACGTATATATTACCCCGACAGTAGTATCCAGAGTAATTTCAAAACTCGACCCCCATAAGGCGTGTGGAGATGATGGAATCCCGGTGATAGTCCTTAAGAGGTGTGCTCCTGAACTTTCCCCTGTCCTCTCTAAACTATTTAACTACTGCCTTTCTGCTTCCTGCTTTCCTGCATGCTGGAAGTTCTCTTCAGTCGTTCCTGTATTTAAGAATTGTGGTGAACCCTCGGACCCATCCAACTATCGCCCTATCAGTCTTCTACCGATATTCGGAAAAGTATTCGAGGCTATAATCAATGCTGAAATAGTTCATCATCTCACCGCCCACAAACTGTTCTCCGACAGGCAATATGGATTCCGCTTTGCCAGGTCCACGGCCGACCTGCTAACAACCGTAACGGAGTACATGCTACAGGCCCTTGATGAGTCTGACGAGGCTCGCGCGGTTTCTCTGGACATCTCCAAGGCTTTCGACAGGGTTTGGCACCCTGGCCTCCTATGCAAACTACGCGGTTATGGTATTACCGGTCGCCTGCTTGACCTAATCCAATCTTTCTTAAATAACCGCAAAATGAAGGTCGTTCTGAATGGGCGTGCCTCTTCGTCCTACAGCACGAATGCTGGTGTCCCACAAGGCTCTATCCTGGGCCCGACGCTCTTCCTTATTTTCATCAACGACCTCCCAGATGAGATCAAGTCCCAAGTAGGCATCTACGCAGATGACACTACAATATACTCCCGCACCAGTAAGAAACCTGTCGTGGCGGACAGACATAATCTCGCTGCTGACCTTGAACGGGATCTACACTCTGTGGTGAACTGGGGCAAGAAGTGGCTTGTCAACTTCAATTCATCTAAGACCAAGCTGTTGTCTGTCAACCATTACAGGCAACCTCTTCTGCCTCCCATAAGCATGGACCAAGCGATTATCCAGGAGAGTAATACACTACGCCTCCTCGTACTTACCCTGTCCTCATAGCTCAAATGGAACCACTATATTGAATCCATAGCAAAATCTACTGCTAAGAAGGTTGGGTCACTATGTCGATCCAGGATGTTTTTTCCACCTGAATCCATCCTGCATATATACAAGTTAACCATCCGACCGTGCATGGATTACTGCTGCCATTTATGGTCAGGTGCCCCTGCCGTTCTCCTCAGTGTTCTTGACAAGCTCCAAAGGAGAGTCTGTAATGTGATAGGTACTGATCTGGCGGCTCGACTGCAGCCACTTCCCCATCGTCGAAATGTGGCTTCCCTTTGTCTGTTCTATAAATACTTTCATGGCTTCTGCTCAGACGAACTTAAGTCACTGATGCCTCCTCAACAGGTGTTTACTCGTGCAACCAGACTGGCAACTGGATCCCACCCATTCACAGTCAGGTTAGTCAAATGCAAACGACAATTCTACTCCTGCGGCTTCTTCTCTCGCACTTCCCGTATTCTTGCTTTCCTGACGGCTACAACCTCCAGAAATTTAAATGCAAAGTCAATACTCATCTACTAACCACTGGACTCTAGCTCTCTCCCCACCCCCGTATAACCTTCCCTTTCTCTCCACCAATGTATCTGTGATCGCACCTGCTTTCTCAGCTTTCTATTGTTCCTTTCCAACTAGTTTGTACTCCTCACTCTTTTCTAATTAATCATTTTACATTTATGTAGCCCCCTGCACATCAGTGGCGTTTCCGCCTTGCTCGGGGTGAAATGATTAAAAAAATATGTAAACGAGAAAAGTAACCCCCGAAGAAAAAATAGGAATAGAAATATTATCTGCTACACGCTCACTTTCAACCAAATGACTGGGGAAAAAATTCCTCTCGTTTATTAGGAAACACTTTCCGGAAAAAATCTACTAAGTAAGATCTTTAATAAAACACTATTAAATTAAATTACAGCTGTATGAACAATCTAGAAAAAATCATAAAAAATCCCAGTAATAGATTATTTTTTTAAATCTAACAAATTTAATAAAAAAAACAACTGAATTAAAGAAAATAACAATTTAGACAAGAAAAAATGTAATTGTAAAAACCCTATAAACTGCCTGTTAGAAAACAGATGCTTAACGGAATCAATAGTCTATCAATGCGAAATATTTTCAAAGAAAAACCCAAATATTTTAAAATGTATATAGGGAGTACTCAAAATACTGTTAAACAGCGGATTTACCAGCACCTCTTCATTTAATAATAACAAATACAAAAATAGAACAGCCATATCGATATATCATTGGTATCTAAAAGGAAACAAAAAAAAACACCCACAATAAAGTGGAAAATTCTAAAAGAAGCTAAAACATGTAAGTCCTTAAATGAACAATGTTCATCATGTTTATACAAAAAAACTCTTTATTATTAAATCACTTAAGAATAAAAATCTATTAAAGAAGCACAATGAGATAAATATCATATATAGACATTGCAAGTTGTTCACAATAGAAAATGGGTAAGATGTAAATAAAATAACATGCATATAACCAACAAGTGCTTAAGGAAACTAATTACTAACGAACTATCAAAATAAATTGAAACATAAAATTATTTATTTAAATTTTTTTTTTCATAAAAAAAGCATTACAACAAATAAATATAGACCAAAAATGATAAGAAAGTGAAAAATACAGCTTTGATACTAAATGAGAATATCTGATCAAAAGCAATAAAACTAAAGGAAGAAGAGAGGAAAAAAGGGAAAGTGTAAAGATCAGGTTAAAGTTAGGTTAACGTTTTAACCGTTAAGAAGGGAAAGGAAGAAGGGAGTAGGGTAGGATGAGGGGGGAAAAAGATATAAAGAAATAAAGAAAAAAGAAAAAAGAGAAAAATTTGGGTATTATGTATTCTGTGGGGCCAAATTTCTAAATGAATCTTCGCTCTGATTAGTCAAAAGAAACATACATGTAAATTTTATTTCTTCCCACATACACACACAGCAAACCAAAGGTTTTTGTCATTTAAATGTAAATCATCTGCACAACCAACATGAAACATTGCCTAATGCTGAGATTCTATCTCGAAATATAGGAATTTCCATGTCGTAATGTACAATTAATACATAACTATATAATTATATTAAGCTCTATAATATTTATCATAATAATAAAATAAATGCGGGGGCACTCAAAATAGTAATACCTTGAGTCCTCTTCACCTGGAATCATATATATATATATATATATATATATATATATATATATATATATATATATAATAATAATAAAACCGACTCTGTACGTATTCTAATCTTAAAATGTTACACAAGAAACTTTTAAAGACTATGAATAAACAGCAGAATCTAACTCCGTTATCGTCCTCGGCTATAGAGCTTTGGACAAAGAGGGGAAAAAAAGAAAACTGCGTAGGACCGACAATGCATACGGTTCTTCACAGTAAAGAAAAAAACCCTCGAACGGAACGAACCACCAGGAAAGAAAAGTGCTCGATACTAAACTAACCAAAAAGTGTTAACAAAAAGGCAGTTACGCAGAGCAAAAACACACGAAAAAAATCGCAAGATCGCCAAGACCTACCGCGGTTTCGCACAACGGCTCGTCAGGGCGATCTTGCGATTTTTTTCGTGTATATATATATATATATATATATATATATATATATATATATATGTATTGGAATTACACACACACACACACACACGCACACACACACACACACACACACACATATATATATATATATAAATATTATTTATAAAACGCTGCTCAATATAGTATAAATAGAGCTGTTAATTATCTCTATGAAGAAATATACATATTATTCTACGTCAGTAGCATGCCTCTCATGCGTTCTGCTGTTATCGGGTGCATATTACGAACTGACCGTTTAAGAGATTTGAATTTTGATGTTCATGAGAGTTAAATCTTATAATGTTAGAGTATTATTTTTTTAATTTATCAAGACTAAAATTTAAATAGGTAAAAATTAAATGAGATAAAAAAATATAATTTAAAATTAAAATTTAAAAAGTTTATTTTTAAAATGCAAAAGAATGAATTCAAAGAAGCGCAATGAGTAATTATTAATAGTAAAATTTGCAGGTTGAAAAGAAAGAAAGAAAGAAAGAAAGAAAGAAAGAAAGAAAGAAAGAAAGAGAAAAGTAAAAAAATGAAAAAGAAAGAAAAGACTTATGAAGAAATCTGGATCAATCATGATCTAAGAATTTAAGTATTTTTCTATGGTAGCAAGTAGTCATTAATTCACTTTTTTGTTAAGTAAATTTTGGTCATTTATATGATTCAAGATGACAAGTTTATCTAAAAGACTTAAGTTACATCTTTTTTTTTATAACAGATTTATTTTTAGCGACGATGTTCCAGGTAATAATTGGATTCATAGATATAAATTAGTTATGATACAAAACAAGATTCAGTCAGCTAAGTGCCATACGTGATACCTGCTTGGGCAATCATGTCTCGAAAGAGACACGACTGACTAGGCAGAAGATTATCCCGCAGTAAGTAGACTGGTTACCAGCTAAGGTTATATAACCCAATCTGTCCTGTTATTTAACCCATAACTGGAGATAACAGACGGATTAATGCCTTTCCCAAGAGTATTTGCGCGTTAGATAATGCAAGGAATTCAACTGGAATTCGAACACAGCTTCCCGATTTGTTGTTTTGAGCCGATAATAAGATTAATCTAGCTAAAAAATAATTTCTACCTCGGTCATACAATATTTTAAAAAACAATAATTAAGCAACATAAAACAAACACTAATCAACAATATTTTCCCAAGCCACATCTCGTTGATGAATTTTTATAGTTTTAAATAATTTTAGAAAAAAATCACAATTGCTATTATCATGACGTAGGCGAAAATAAATACACTGTTAACCTCAGTAGTACAAATAAGTACACTAACTATAAAAAAGATTAAAAAAAACCTAAAAAATATAATTCGCATTTACATATCACTTAACAATCCCAACGAATACCTTAAACTTATTACTTAATATAAAAGGCTAAAAACATCTAACCTAAATATTAAAAATAACTCAGAATCTCCAAAATGTCCCTTATTTAAAAACAAAACAAACTATATTTGTAATTCTCATGTCAATTTAGAGATTGCAGCTTCAATATCAATAATCAAAAATCTTTTCAAATTGGTCACATCTTGTCAATTATCGAAACTTGTGCACATATCAATTACCACTTCACCAACAATCAAAATACAACTACTAACATACGATAAATATCAATAGATAATACCGAAATATATAATAAAGCACACAAGAAAAAAAATGGAAATACAAGATTTGTTATGCAAAAGGAAGTTCCTGCATTAAATAAAATATATTTCGCTTTTGGAGATAGTATTTCAAAATCTGTACAGAATATTTCCTATGCATAAATAACAACAACAACAACAACAACAACAACAACAATAACAACAACAACAATAATAATAATAATAATAATAATAATAAACACCCGGAAATCGAAATAGAAAAAATATCGAAATTGAAAGCAGGAATATGACCAGTCATTTGTAGTGCAATATATATCGGCTCGAAATAAAAAAATCGGAAAGCCGAGATTGAATTTGATTTGAATTCATTGCATTCACTTACACTCAAATATCACTCTTTTCTCCTACCAGCTACGGATTTAAAGCATAATAGATTGGGTTCTATAGCCTTGGTTAGCAACAAGTCTACCGCAGAAAGGAATGGCAACCTACTCCGGGAAAATGTTCTGCCTGGTCAGTCAGGGAACGAAAGTGACATGGTCGCCCAAGCGTGTATCACCTATGGCACTCAACTGACTGACCAGCCATAGTAGGTGCGCTTGGAATGATAAAAAAAGGAACAACACTGACAAAGTCCCTAGAAATCCCAGCTTACAAGAAATACAAAAAATGTCCTGATAAGTACAGCCCATACACCAAGAATGACTTTGCCCATGTAACGCTAGTAATCTTATGATAGGTAACAAAACAAATGATGAAATGTCGCCATAACACATTTATAAATCTACCATCCGCCCGTGCATTGAATACTGTTGCCATATCTGGTCGGGTGCCCCTGCTATTCTCCTTGGGCTTCTCGACAAGGTACAGCGGAGGGCCTGTAATGTGATCGATACTGACTTGGTAGACCGCCTGCAGTCTCTCTCTCACAGGCGCGACGTAGCTTCCCTGTGTCTCTTCTATAAATACTTTCATGGCTTCTGCTCCGATGAACTTAGATCACTGGTGTCCCCTAGGTTCGAATTTGCACGAGATACTAGATTAGCAACTAGATCCCACCATTTTACAGTGAAACTGATAAAATGCAACCGCAACTTCTACTCCAACAGTTTCTTTTCTTTTTCCGACTGTGGAATTCCCTTTCACATGACTGCATCCCCGACGGCTACAATCTCCAGGAGTTTAAATGTAAGGTCAATAGACACCTCCTAACACACTAACTCGCTTCCATTCTTTCAAACACTCTTCCCATCCTCCCAACTATCTATCACCCCCCCATCTGACATTTCCTATATCTAACCACTCTTTCTATTTACCTTCCCCTATGTAGCCCCAAGCGCAATAGTGGCAGTGGAATGCCTTGCTTGGGGTGAAACGATTAAAAAAAAAAAACTACACACCACTACCTAGCTTAAATCTTCTTGCAGATTTGGTGGATAATGTAGCCGT
This sequence comes from Ascarosepion bandense, assembly GCA_037127315.1. Taxonomy (NCBI): domain Eukaryota; kingdom Metazoa; phylum Mollusca; class Cephalopoda; order Sepiida; family Sepiidae; genus Ascarosepion; species Ascarosepion bandense. Next base: position 4,535,057 of record JBBBDQ010000139.1, on the reverse strand, counting down.
AGCAGAAATAGATATATAATAATAATTTTAATAATAAAAAAATAATAATGACATAACAGTCCCTGCAAATTATAATGTATATTTGATGATCGTCAAAAACTACGAAAATACAAGGATCTTGAAATAAAAATGTGGCACATGGTGATATCAATAATTCCAGTTGCAGTTGGAATTGATTGGAAAAGGGAACGATAGCTCATGGCTTAAAGAAATGAAGGGCAGCTGAAAAGGTTACTTTCCTTGTTGATTGCTGGGTCATGTAATATAATAATTGTGTATTTCCTCTTTTATACAATTTTCATTAAAACAACTATTAAATTACATGATTCAACAGCCAGCAATGAGAGTAACTACAGTTCCTTGTCAGTTGTTTTTAATGAAACTTGTATAAAAGAGGTATTGCTGCCCAAATATACTATTACTAAATTATATGCCCCGGCAGCCAATAAGAGAAGTAACCATATTACCTTGTGAGTAATTTTTAATGAAACTCAATCCAACCGACGAGGACACATCACCCTGTAGATAAAAGCGTTGTTTGGTTCTAGTGGCTTAAACAAAAGAGTTGTGAGTTCAATACCTGTCTACAGCAATGGTGAACAAAAACTTAGAGAATTAAGTTAAAATGAAGATAACTGAGACATCCGGAAGTAGCATGAGTCATGGAACGAGTATAATCTATCCCAGTGAACAAAATAAACGATTCACTTCAAAATTCTAATCACCCGAAGAAGCTCGGTGCCTACAACGTCCGAAATGTCTTGAATACAGCAACAAAGATGAGGACACCAGTCCAAACAATGTAAATAATGAAAATAATTACAAAACCTCATCTCAGATAGAAAAATGCCTCTGGTTTATTGCTGTTGATATTCTGTTTTTTGTTGATTATATCTTTTTTAAGGTGATGTTAAGAAATTCTAGATCAATGTTGGATAAGTTGTTTTTAATAATACTTCTGAAGGAATTGGTGGGTTGAATGTCATCAGTTTTCATCTCAGTCGAGTTTTGTCTGGCTGTTACGCATATTATTACACCAGACGACATTAATGATCTAAGAATCTACAATCTTGTGCAAATTAATTGAAACAAAACGAATATCTTTCTAGGATCTTCCACACTTTTTCTGATCGCATATACATCGTCTGTTAGCGTTGTTTGTCTCTTCCGACCGCATTTTCCTTTACGTTTTGGACTGATAGAGCTAATTTGTTTCTTCGGCTTGATGACACGACTGACAGTTGAAAGGCTGATACCAACAATATCCGCAATCTCTCTGTAAGGCTTGCCTGTTTGCTTATGCAGTGTTACAATTTTAATACACTTCCTTGTCAATCTCAGACAATGGGCGTAAGACAATCTCCCTCTCTCTCTCTCTCTTTCTCTGTGTGTGTGTGTGTGTGTGTGTGTGTGTGTGTGTGTGTGTTCATCACTATAATCACCAAGACTTGATTTTCAGATTCAGGGTGAAAAAAAATAATCCAGAAACATGTGTCCATTGCAGAAGAAGATTTTGGTCGAAAAAATAAATACCGACCAGTGTTACCTGTGGTTTTTCTCTTTTATTTCCATTGATTTTTGTCCTTTTTATGCTAAACATTATACGAAAAATAATTTGACTTTGGAGAATTTTGAAGCTTTTTTTCTTCACTGGGAAGGTATTAGAAGCTATAGAACCCTTAAGTAGAAACATATGATTATTCCATATTCTACTCCCATCATAAAAAAAATAAAAATAAAAAAATTAAATCTGGAATAATTATACGTTTCTACTTAAGACCTCTTCGCATTCAAACAAACTTTCTCACACAGGTTTGCCTTTCATTCCAACCTGAGGACGTCAACGAAAAGTAGAGAAAACACAAACACACACATATACACACACACGTGTCTAATAAATGGTATAAAATCAAATTTGGTAGGTGATCAATTCTTTTTCTCTGCTGGCGTTAGTACACGTGCGTTTGGGTTAGGATCAGCCAGCTTTGAAATATTCTTAAAAGTAAGTTATAATTTTGCTTTTATTTTATTTTATTTTATTTTTTGTGGCTAATTTTAAAATAGTTTCATGGTTATTTGAACGAGTGTTCTTTACCTTTTTTCAAAGAAATTTCTTTGATTGGACTTTAACTAAGTTAAAACTTAGTTAACTACCGTTACCATTTTTTTCTTTCTTCTTCTTCAATTAGAGTAGATAGTCTAAACTATCACCCCGTTCACACTCCACCCACGTCTATTGAACAGGTGTAGAGGCTCATCCCTTGTTCCCTGTTTAGGATGTGGTTTCCGGTTTTCTCTTCCAATCTTCACTTTTTTTTCAATTGGAGTAGATAGACTAAACTATCGCCCGGTTCACACTCCACCCACGTCTATTGAACAGGTGTAGAGGCTCGTCCCTTGTTCCCTGTTTAGGATGTGGTTTCCGGCTTTTTCTCTTCTAATCTTTTCACTCTTATGTAGCCCCCGGCACATCAGTGGCGTTGCCGCCTTGGTCGGGATGATATGATTAAAAAAAAAAAATCTCGAAAATGACATGCAATCAGTTGTTAACTTGGGCAAGAACTTTAACGCCTCCAAAACGAAATTGCTCTATATTAATGATCTAAGAATCTACACTCTTGTCTAAATTAATTGAAACAAAACGAATATCTTCCTAGGATTTTCCTGATCGCATATACATCGTCTCTTAGCGTTGTTTTTCTCTTCCGACCGCATTTTCCTATACGTTTTGGCCTGATAGAGCTAATTTGTTTCTTCGCCTTCATGACACGACTGACAGTTGAAAGGCAGACATCAACAATATCCGCAATCTCTCTGTAAGTTTGTTCATGTCAGTGTTACAATTTTCTTACACTTCCTTGTCAATCTCAGACAATGGATGTAAGACAATCGACAGTCGAGGCAATCGTGTCTGTGTGTGATGAAAAAAACTGATACAGTTACGGATAACGGAATATTTTTCAAGACCAAACAAATTCCATCATACACACCGAAAATATTTTTTATTACTACATACCACTGCAAATGACCTAATCTGAGCAAAAAATAGAAATCGATCTGTCACTCCAGAAAATTAAAGCAATTGTTTCAATTAATCTGCCTAAGTCGATAACAAAGAATGAATGATGAACAGAACTCGTAGCAAAATTTGACTTGAAATGGAAACGGAACAGTGTAGAGTCGGTGAAGATATACGAACTATATTCATGAACAAGATGCTATCAATGGGATCCAAAAAAGTCGACTGATACGTTTGATAAGGTAGGACACAAAGATCTATTTGAACTGTAAGTAAAGTTTGATTTGTTTGCGAAAATATTACAATACTCTATAAGATGTACTTGCAGCAAACCGACTGCGTGTGAATTGGAAACGAGTTGAATAACAAAATACGACTTCTCACCGGTCGTCCTAGGAATGAAGCCATATCTACAACCAGCAGCAAGGCCTCTAATCGGGAAGTTTTGAGGAGCGTGAAACCAACTCATTAATACTGTAGTTCCCAGGTTCACCATGACCTGGGATGGTAATACCTGTTAGGGTCCCAGATATGAGCAAATAGTTAACCTTCAAACATGAATCAAAACTCAATGAAATAATAAACATTCTTTTTTGTAATAAAATTACGAGTCATGCATTCGAGTAAAATAAATAATTAATTCTCCAACAAAATTAAATAAAACAAACCAACCAACCAACAAATCATCTCACTAGATTTGTGCAAGCTATGCAGCGAGGTGATAGTGAAAGTTCTATAAAACCTATAAGAGTTTATTATTGTTGGATACAGTCAGACAATCAAGTGCCATACGTGATATACGCTTGGGCGATCATGTCTCTTTCAAGACATGATTGACGAGGCAGAATATTATCCCACAGTATGTTGCCATTACTTTCTGCAGTAGACTGGTTGCCAATGCTATAGAACCCAATCTGTCCTGTTATTTAACCCATAACTGGAGAGAAGAGACGGATTAATATCTTACCCAAGGGTATTTGCGCGTAAGTGAATGCAAGAAATTCAACTAGAATTCGAACTCGGCTCTCCTATTTCTCGTTCCGAGCCGATATTGCACATTGCCGGATACAACCATACTTGAATTTATCTAAGTCGGCGAAGCTAAGGAAGCTGGAAAATCAGTCAGGATTTATTACATTTGGGCAGAGACTCGGAAAACCTAATGCAGACGTTACTGTATTAATGATGCACTCAGAATAAAAAAAAACTTCAAGAGCTTATAAAAAATGTAAAAAACATAAACATCAACAAAGAACAAATTATGAATTAACTTATTTGTTACTGTTTATCAATCTTTTGCCTATTACTTTAAATCAGAAAATATTTTTTGAAAGTAAAATCTTTTCAAGATAATAATAATTTACTAATGCATGTCCTACTAATTAACCCATGTCTAAGAGGAGAAGTGATGGGTTCATAGATTCTCCTAGGGTATTTGCTCGTAAGGGAATATAACGACTGGAATTGGCACACGGAGAGCCAAGTTCCAATTTCGAGTCGTTAACTATTATTCGACCCGCACATCTAATCATGCAGCTCTTGGTATCCATAAGCGTTCGCGCATCGAGGCTGGGCGTAGCTTGACTTGTGTGAGTTACGATCTGGACATACCAGAATCAAATAGTTACAGAGGTAATGTTCCTCAACCTTTTTAAGCATCGGTACAAGGAGAAGCAAAATAAAAAATCATAGTACATTTAGCAAAATTTTTAAAGGATTAACAACGCTTAAATATTATTAAATAAAACCATAGATCTAAACAAAAATATACACAAAATATGGACATATTTCAGTGTTTCTTTTCAACTATTATAAACGATGTGCTTCGTTGCGCAGTGGATATCGGCTCGGAACGAAAATCTGAGAGCAGAGTTCGAATTCCAGTTGAGTTCTTGCATTCTCTTACACGCAAATACTCTTGAGAAATGTGTTAATCCGTCTTTTCCTCCTTCAGCTATGGGTTAAACAGTAGGATATATTAGGGTCTATAGCCTTGGTTGGCAACCAGTATACATAAGAAAGTAATAGCAACCTACAGCAGGAAAGTATTCTACGCAGTCAGTCATGTCTCTTTCGAGACAGGATCTCCCAAGCGTGTATTACGTATGACACTTGACTGATTCAAATATTTGTGCAACTTATTTAGTAAAGTATTAATGCCGTATCATTACTATTTCTACACATACATATGTATGCTGTGACAATATTTTGTGGCACGGCTGTTGAAAAGAACTGATGACATCGAAACATGTAATCCATACGCCAAAGAAAATATTAAGAGATAATGCAATTCCTTTTTAAACAAAGAAAAGAGTACTGGACTGTAATAAAGTGCGACGCTAAGATCCGAAGGCGAATTGGCATTGCCAAAGATGTATTTCAGAAGCCTAGTAGAGTATTAAGAGAGGAAAATTTTGCTAAAAAGAAAGAGAGTACTAGGTTGCTATGTGATGCCTGTTCTTTAATATGTCAGTGTTGCACAACTTCCTCAAAGATGAAGGAGACAATAGAAGCAACCGAAATGTAGCTCCACAGAATGATGTTGAGGATGCCATGGACTGAACATGTGAGCAACACTGAAGTTTTGAAAAGGATGGAAACGAAAAAGGAACTGATACTTAACATCAGGAAAAGACAGCTGTAGTTCTTGGGACAAGTAATGAGGAAGGAGGGTTTGGAGAATCTGATACTCAGATAGAGGGAAAGAGAGACAGGAGAAAGTAACGCGTAATATACGTAATAGACTTGAGCAGGTGGGCGGCAGAGCGGGTTTGGATGAAGTAACAGGAGAAAGTGTGCTAAGAGCCAGTAAGGGAAAGGAGATGCCAAAGGTCAAGATTGCCCACGTTATGAAGAGATGCGACACATAGAAGAAGAAGAAGAAGAAGAAGAAGAAGAAGAAGAATATCTATCTTCCTACATGGCATTGAATGCTGGTCAATTTCTTTAAAGCTAAAGATGAAACTCGTAGCGATAGAGATGTGGTAATAAAGAATTGAAAATACCATGGAAACATGTGAACAACAAAGACGTTTTAAGAAAAATAGTAATAATCGAATCTATACCTGCATCTACTGCTCAGAAGGTTAGGTATTTGTGTCGGGCCAAAATGTTTTTCTAGTCAGAATCCATCGTGCACATTTATAAAACTACCAATCGTCCGTGCATTGAATACTGATGTCAGATCGGGTCGGGTGCTCCTGGTTTTCACCTCGAGGTTCTCGACAAAATCCAAAGAATGATATGCAATGCAATCGATCCTGACTTGGCATCTCGACTTCAGTCTCTTTCTAAACGACGTGACGTGGAACGCCTCTGCCTTTTCTACACATATCTTCATGGCATTTGTTCTGACCAGCTTGTTTTCCATGATTTTCCCGTCAACGTAAATTTAAGCTTGCTACTAGATTGGCAGCTAACCTTTTTTAACCGCTGAAATAGTTAATTGTACACATTTTCACTCTTTCCCTAATCACACATATGTCGTCTCTTCGCGTTGTTTTTCTCTTCCGACCGCATTTTCCTTTACGTTTTGGACTGATAGAGCTAATTTGTTTCTTCGCTTTCATGACACGACTGACAGTTGAAAGGCTAACACCAACAATGTCCACAATCAGTCTGTAATGTTTGCCAGTGTGTTCGTACAGCATTACAGTTTTCGTACGATTTCATTGATGCCTTTCGTAAAGGTATTTGTGCGCAAGTGAATGCAAGGAATTCAACTGGAATTCGAACTCGGCTCCCCGATTTGTCGTTCCGACTTTGCCATGTACATAGACTTATAATCCGGCCATTTTTTAGTGTCATAATTTTTGTTTGCATTAATTATTTTTTCTTGGACATTTTTAAAAAGTAGTTTTACAATGAATATTCTACCGGAGTTTCTGAAATTTGTTGTTGGCTTAATTAGGTTAATGTTTAGTGTTATAATCACTTTTGTTTAAAGCGACGTTAATGCTTGTTTATCGCGTGTTTTGTTGTTATTATCATCATGCTGATTAAAATGTGTGGTTTCTCTTTATTTTGATGATTAATAGAGAATGTTGTTTTTTTATTGTTGTACTGTACTTTTATTACTTCGGTTTTCATTGGTCACGAAGCTTAGGATGCATCATAATATGATTGTCCGATTAATCGTTCATGTCTTTTGGTAAAGTATTACAATTTCCGTTTCCTGTTTTTATATCAGATTTTTGGAAAGATTACAATTAGGCTAAGACTGAAAATTTGTTTATTTTCTTTGTTAAGTTGCTGATAAAAAAAGATTATGTCTGTTCTTTACAGAATTGGGAAAAGAATATTTTGCTGTAGTTTAAGTCGCTTCGCCTTTATTATTATTATTATTATTCAAAGAAAAAATTTAATAGAAATTCAAACTGATGGCGTGTGGATGTTTATCTTCAAAACTCCGAATCCGGAAGATAAGTCATTGAAAATTCTATTTATCTGTTCACTATTAATTGCCTATATTTTTGTTTTTAATATTGTGCAACTTATCTACAAAAATCTGTTTGTTCTAAACACGTTATCATTCGGTTATTTACTCGTGCATGTGTTTTGTTGGCCGTAATTATTATATTATACACACACACCTGCACAGAGACGCACACGCCTGCAGACACACGCACATGCAAATATATGCAAGATGCAATGAGTAAATTGTTGTCATTTTATATTTTTAATTTCGCAAATGCACGTTTTTTTTCGTTTTTTTTTTGTCGACTGCGCAGTATAGTAGAGTCAGTTGGGTACAGTCTGTGAGAAAAATGCAATTTTTCACTCTGCCAGAAATTTGGGAACGTCGTACTGGTTGGTATTAGCGTCAGGAGCATCAATACGAACACTTCAGAGTGTTTGGGTGTCAATCTGAGAACATTTCAGAGAATTCGGAAGAGTTGGATGAGTCTAATGGTGATTACGAAAGTGTTTGAAGTGATCACTAGAGAAGGCGTTGTTATGGCTCTGTTCATATTCCCACAGAACCTCAGAAACAATACGGAGGCCTACATCAAGTACTTTGAGGGTTAAGAGGGTGGTAGCAGCAGAACTCCGCACCAAGCCACACAAGCAGAAGAGCCAAGTGACGGATATCAGACAATTTCTGCGACAGCATCAGCCCTTACATCTGGCCACCTAACTTCTAAGACTATCAATCCCCCAGATTATTATGTGGGGGTGCAACTGAGTGAAAGACCAACAAAACTCATTGTAACACTAAAGATAAACATGAGTTATAGCAGCATTCGCAAGCTTAAACAAAGAGACCGCCAAAAAAAGATGCATAAGATTCAAAAGTTGTTTGGAGGCCGTGGTAGAAATCAATGGTAATTTTATTAAATAAAGTTACTCTTTAGTATTTCAAGATATTTTTATGTAATTTTGATAAATATATCTGTTAAAATGAGATGTCAGTGCTATTTTCATTGTTGCGTATTTGAGTCTGAGATTTGTTTAACGGCATATCTACCTCTGTTGGTTATTTAATGCCAAAAAGGTAGGATTATAAAGGTTTTATTTAATGTTCAGTTATAGTAAAAAGGTCGATTTAATTAAATTTTAATGAAAAATTTTTGTTCTTTTTTGTTTCTTTTGAAAACTGAAAATGTCTTCTCGTTTTGTATTCAAAAATGTTTTGCTGAGAAAGTTTTTTTTCTCCTTAAAAATGGGTTATGGAATAATTTTTTCTTAACAAAATGTATCGTTGGTAACATTTTTCCTTCAGAAATGTATATTTTTCTATAAAAATCTATTTTTACATATATATTTCTATAAAAATGTATTTTTATACTTTCATAGTGTTTTGGCCCTAGTTTGGGGGTTAACTATTTGCCCATAGCTGGGTCCCCTTACAGGTGCTACCCCTCCGGGTCAGGGTGGACCTGAAAACAACAGCAATTAAGAGGTGATTTCATGTTCCTCACAACCTCCAAGTCAGAGGCCTCACTGCCGGATGCAGTTTGCAGTAATGATCAGGAACCATTGGTGAGTAATTTAGACGACAATTTATTCATCGCAACACATACATATTTGATCCTTTCACCACAGGCAAAGCAAGACAAAAAAATCATAACACTTAGAGGGTTACTGAGTATGAAACATTATTAAGGCGCGAGAACAATAAAAGAATAGAAATTAAGAAGACAAAACATATCAGTTTACACTGAATTTATTTATTTTTTTAATATTAAATTTGAGTGGAAAGAAAAAAAAAACGGAAAAAGAGTTCAAAAACAAAAAGTCCGTTTGTTTGTTTAAGGGCACATCAGTTTTTTACGGTCATCTAATGCCGAAATTTTATTTTTTGGTAGCATTAGTAATTTCCTCTACAGAAAAATGTATTTTACAATAAAATATATTTTTATATTTTTCTAATATTTTGACTTCATCGTTTGTGGGGTGGGGTAATTATTAACCCATAGCTGTATACTTAACAGCTGCTACCACCACAAGTCAGGGTAAACCTAGCAATAACAGAAATTAAGAGAAAAAATGTAAAGGTCTATTACAATTTAGCGAATGACAATATTTTTAAAATAATTTTAATATTTTTCTATGTATATGAAAGTGCCGATTTTTGTAAGTACGGTCGTTCATACACGACAAAAAATAAAAGAAAATAATAGCGATATCTATAGTAAATTTAAAGTCAATGTACATAAATTTCAATAAAACATTAGATTACGGAGAATATATTCCTAAATTTTTCAGCTTAATGGGTAGTTAGAAATTACATAATAATTTTGACATATATATCCACTGTATAAACAAGTAAATAACACCTTAAATAAATATCTACCACCGTGTTAACCAATGAATTTCTGCGATATTTTAAATTAATGAGTGTTTGTTTTAAACCAGATTAATTAAATTTTAAATATTCTTAAAAAAGGTTCAGGAACTTATATTTTTAAATATATATTTATAAAAAGAACTAAATTGTGATGATGGATGGATAAAAATGGTGTTAAAATCAGCGATTTTATCAATTTCAATACGAACTGTGTCTCCACCACCAGCAATTATTCAGTTTGTCTCGCT